>JAVTVY010047024.1:0-235012 GCA_036873755.1 Hanleya hanleyi | reverse complement strand
GTACGACGTGGAGGGCAAAGTACACTTCGTGGACGAAGCCACAAATGTTCCCAGCGATCTGTTACACGAAGACCATCCAGTGAGTGACATTTATCGGCGCCATTGGCCCATGATCCGGCACTGTTTCTACCGTCATCGCCCTATTCAAGATATCTACAATTTCCGACTGACCGACCTCGCCCGTCTACGTAGCTACGTAGAAGTCATCTTCAAAGATCAAACTACGGCCTTCAAATTGAATCTGGCGTTTGGTTATGTGCTGCAGCATAAAGAGACAGTCCAAAAAGTCCGATATTTTTACCCGAGCAGTAACATCCGGGTATTTGACCAACCGTTTACCATCATTAACCGAGTGTCGCTAGAGACGATGCTGGAGAAACTGGACACCGTGGATCCTTTGGAATGGGCCCAACAACAACGCCCCAACATCAAGTGGACAGTGGAGAGTGTGACCAATGTTACGTTTTTCGTTACCAAGCTGACCGACCACTCCCATCGGCTGAATGCGTCACTCATGCACTGATGAACACCATAACATGCCGTACATACTCTATATGTCTACATGTTGATCGTTGACGGTACGGAGGTGACCGAAGAGACACGGATGTTACCGAAGATGTCAAGGCTCGGCCCTCGACTTGGGGATAGTTGAACTGAGTGTGCTAAAAATAGATCGCCAGCTAGCGTGCTATAAAAGGGAAGCGGCCTGGACGTTTCATCAGACACTCTGTCAACCACCAAGATGTTCACTTGCACAACTTGCCAGAAGCTGTTTACTCGTCTAGATAAGTTACGACGCCACGAGGCCTCCATCCACAACGATGCCTGGTATACTTGTATAATCTGCGCACGGTCATTCAATCGGAAGGATCATTTACTGCGTCATGAGAGGGTACTCCACGCGGGTGCGACGGTACTATGTAATGATTGTGGTCGACTCTTCAAACGACCCAGTCGGTTCAGACAGCACCAACGTTTGATGCATGCCCCGTCTCTACGGTTTGGGCGACAACTTTCCACTAAAGAGGGGCCGCGGAAGGTCAGACCCAGTGAAGATGAACCCGGAGAGACGAACGCCACTTGTGATGCGATGACGAAGAGCCTGCCTATACCCACGGTCCAGGAGGGCCTGGATATCCAGCCGGACCCCACCGTTACGGTTTCGAGTCATACGCCTGACAACATCGAACATTTTCTGGACGAGCCCATAAATGTTCCAAGCGATCTCTTACAGGGCGCCCATCCAGTGAGTGACACCTATCGGCGCCATTGGTCCATGATACGGCACTGTTTCCACCGTCATCGCCCTATTCAAGATATCTACAATTTCCGACTGACCGACCTCGCCCGTCTACGTAGCTACGTAGAAGCCATCTTCAAAGATCAAACTACGGCCTTCAAATTGAATCTGGCGTTTGGTTATATGCTGCAGCATAAAGAGACAGTCCAAGTCCGATACTTTTACCCGAGCAGTAACATCCAGGTATTTGACCAACCGTTTACCATCATTAACCGAGTGTCGCTAGAGACGATGCTGGAGAAACTGAACACCGTGGATCCCTTGGAATGGACCCGGTTGCAACGCCCCAACACCAAGTGGACAGTGGATAGTGTGACCAATGTTACGTTCTTCGTGACCAAGCTGACCGACCAACCCATCGGGTGAATGTATTCACCCAGGCACTGATAGATACTCAGAATGCACAAGCAAATATCTGAGGATATGTTGCCTCAACGGTATCCTGGGCTGCCCGATGATGATTAGAATAAACGGTTCAAAGCGAACATGGCCGAAGATGGAACTTTCTGAAATGAAGACTTCTGATTGGACAAGAATACATCTAACGGACAGGAACGAATATGACAGATGCAAATGGTAGCCTCTGATTGGACAAGTCTTCTTGAATTGTAACACCAAGTGGATAGTGGAGATAATGACCAATGTTGCGTTCTTCGCGGTTAAACTGACCACCACCTCCATCGGATGAAAGTATTCACCCATGCACTGATAGATACTCAGAATGCGCAAACAACTATCTGAGGATATGTTGCCTCAACGGTATCCTGGCCTGCCCGACAATGATTAGAATAAACGGTTCAGATGGCACTTTCTGAAATGGAGACTTCTGATTGGACAAGAATACATCTAACGGACAGCAACGAATATGAAACATGCAAATGGTGGCCTCTGATTGGATAAGAATCTTCTTGAATTGTAAATATACCCAACGCGGCTCCCCCAGCGTGGGTATGATGTAACATTGGGGAAAATAAACTATATGAAAAAAACTTTTTGTTGTTGTTGTTCTCTCATGTGTCATCCTTGTTGTTGTTGCTGTTGCTGTTCTCTCTCTGGTCTATATCATGGCGTTATGTTAGAGTGTTAAGGTGTAACGACGGGCGTTGACGGGCATCACCGCATTTCGAAGAATTAGTGACAATTCCATGGAATATCAGAGCTTCTGAGCTATTTCACCAGGGCGTTGAAGCATAAGAATGGTGTTGGTGGGCGTTGCTACAAGATGACACCTCACACGGTCCATTTGGACCGCGGATGGTCCATCTCTACACCAAATAACATCCTTCACTGCTAAAAAAGGCCCACTTTCGCTACAACTGGTACTAATGACGTCACCAATGACGTCACAGATGCTATAAATATCCCTGAAATCAGGGTCTATACTCCGAGAGCTACAACATGATACCCCACACGACGCACTCGCAACGCGGATGGTCCATCTCTACACCAAATACCTTCCTGCGCTGCCCCAAAAGGCTCACTTTCGCTAATACTCCTACTGATGACGTCATCGATGACGCCACAGATGCTTCGGACATGCCTCAATTCGGAATGTACACCCCGAGAGCTACAAAATGACACCTCACACGACGCATTCGGACTAAGGATGGTGCATCTCTACACCAAACTCATCCTCACGCACCCACAAAATGTCCACTTTCGCTACTACTCGTACCGATGACGTCATCAATGACGTCACAGATGACGCGGATACCCCTCAAATCGGAATGTACACCCCGAGAACTACAAGATGACACCTTCCAGGACGCATTCGAACCGTGAATAGCCCATCTCGACCCCAAATACCTTCATGTAATGCCCGAAAATGGCCACTTTCGCTACTACTCGTACCGATGACGTCACCGATGACGTCACAGATGACGCGAACATCCCTCAAATCGGAATGTACCCCCCGAGAACTACAAGATGACACCTTCGAGGACGCATTCGAACCGTGAATAGCCCATCTCGATCCCAAATACCTTCATGTACTGCCCGAAAATGTCCATTTTCGCTACTACTCGTACCGATGACGTCACCGATGATGTCACAGATGACGCGGACATCCCTCAAATCGGAATGTACACCCGAGAACTACAAGATGACACCTTCCAGGACGCATTCGAACCGTGAATAGCCCATCTCGACCCCAAATACCTTCATGTACTGCCCGAAAATGGCAACTTTCGCTACTACTCGTACCGATGACGTCACCGATGACGCGAACATCCCTCAAATCGGAGTGTACACCCCGAGAACTACAAGATGACACCTTTCAGGACGCATTCGAACCGTGATTAGCCCATCTCGACCCCAAATAACTTCCTTCACTGCCCCAAAATGGCCACTTTACTTACTACAACCAACTGCGCATGCGCAGATTAACGCGACTTGCATTCAAAAACACACCATTCTGACTCTACCCCACACAAGCTTCACTTTGACACTTCACACGACCCATTCGAACCGTGAATAGCCCATCTCTATCCCAAACACACCCCTACATAGCACCCAAAATGCCTGTTTTCTATACTACGGCCAGACTGCGCATGCGCAGACTATTGAACACGGACGAACCATTAATGTAGTCAAGTGCTCCTCCACGAGAGCTTCAAAATAAGACCTCACTCGACCCCATTGGACCATGAGTGGCCCACCTAGACTCCAACATGTCCACCCCGTATGGGCCTATACACCCATAGCCATGCAGTATAGGCCTATGGGCCTGCCCAGGCCTCGGTGACTTTTTTCAAAAATTTCACCGATTCGCTCCGCAACACTTCCTATCGTGTTCTAAATGACGAGACGAGTAAAACGAGACCCCACAACCCTACTGCAAATGTATAGAAGTGGGTTTCCCAGTAGGATAAACATTGAACCTATACCCCAGTATGGGTCTATATGGGGCTCGGTGACTTTTTCAAAAATTTCACCGATTCGCACGGGGACACTTCCTATCATGTTCTAAATGACGAGACGAGTAAAACGAGACCCCACAACCCTACCGCAAATGTATAGAAGTACGTTTCCCAGGGGACAAACATTGATCCTATACCCTCAGTATGGGACTATATGAGGCTATATCGTACTTTTTCAAAATTTCACCGATTCGCACGGGGACACTTCCTATCATGTTCTAAATGACGAGACGAGTAAAACGAGACCCCACAACCCTACCGCAAATGTATAGAAGTACGTTTCCCAGGATGGTGCTATACCTCCCATACCCCATGTAGGCATTTTCCCGTAATTTAGGATAAAGTCCGTATTCCATATTTTTTCAGGAAAATTTTTACATACACCCACCCTGGAACTAGGGGAAGATAACTCTGTTGATAGACAAGCCCCGTTAAGCCCGGCGACCTATATACCCCTCATACCCCATATAGGCATTTTTCCAGGTTTTTCGATAAAGTCCGTGTTCCGTATTTTTTTTTTTTTCAGGAAAAATTTTACATGCACCCACCCAGCCATCAAATACCCCTTCACCTAGGCTTCACGTTGATACCATTCGACCATTAGGGGCTCCCCTAGGTGCCAAAACTTCTATTTTCATACCCTTGGGCCACCAAGCATGCTTAGAATGACCCTAATTCAACCCACACCCAGTCCATCAGATGCCCCTTCACGAATGCTTCACTTTGATACCTCACTCGATCCCATTGGACCATTAGGGGCTCCCCTAGCTCCAAAAAGGCTATTTTCATGCCCTGGGGCCACCGCGCATGCACAGAAGGCCGATATGTCACCCCACACCCAGTCCATCAGATGCCCCTTCACGAATGCTTCACTTTGATACCTCACTCGACCCCATTGGACCATTAGGGGCTTCCCTATCTCCAAAACGTCTATTTCCATACCCTTGGGTCACCGCGCATGCGCAGAATGCCGATATTTCAACCCCACGCCCAGTCCATCAGATGCCCCTTCACGAATGCTTCACTTTGATACCTCATACGACTCCATTGGCCCATTAGGGACTCCCCTAGCTCCAAAACCGCTATTTCCATACCCTTGGGCCACCGCGCATGCGCAGAATGCCGATATTTCAACCCCACACCCAGCCCATCAGATGCCCCTTCACGAATGCTTCACATCGATACCTCACTCGACCCCACTGGACCAGTAGTCAATCTCCTAGCTCCAAAAGGCTATTTTCATACCCTTTGGCCTCCGCGCATGCGCAGAATGCCGATAGTTCAACCCCGCGCCCAGCCCATCAGATGCCCCTTCACCTAACCTTCAATTTGATACCTCACTCGACCCCATCGGTCAACTAGGGGCTCCCATAGCTCCAAAAAGGCTATTTTCATACCCTTCGCCCGCCGCGCATGCGCAGAAGGCCGATATGTCAACCCCACACCCAACCCATTAGATGCCCCTTCACCTAAGCTTCACTTTGATACCTCACTCGACCCCATCGGACCATTTTATCTAGGGACTACTTTTTCTCCGCGGAAGCTTTTTCCCGAGACCGAATCACCGCCAAAACCACGGCCAAACCGCATCACCGCGCATGAATACATTTTTTTTTTTTTTTTTTTTGCCGGAACTTTTTTTTTTTTTTTTTTGTCAATGCACACCCCCCCAATAACCCCCCAATGCCCGAGTTGTCTCCCTTGCATCCATAGTGTAGAGATGGCGCCACACCCTCAATTGTGACGTCATTTTTACATCCGGGGGAAAGGCGGCTTTAGTTGCTCGTTGTCCACTACTATGGTTGCAGGTCCGTAATTTAATGGTAGATATAGCAAACTTTTAGAATCCTACACCGCTTCGTTTCCTATCTCAAGTCTATGAGATACATGTATGGTCTCTCGCATATGTCCATCCATTATTTCTATGACTAGAAAGCGGCAAATTTCATGCTTCATCCTCATGTTCCATTTGTTGAGTAGCAAAGACAGTGTTACTTGATGCACTAATGCCACCGTGGGGGCGTAATAATGGCAACTGATATGTTTTATCGAACTCTTGATTGTTTTGGGGGTTTTTCTTTTCACTGGTAATAATTCGTGTGAATTGGTATTCTGCGGGTAGTTTTTGCACGCCGTCTGAAAACTATTAGCCCTACATTCAGCCCACGCTGGGGTGAGGTATGGTATTTTATTCAAACCTAGACTAGAGAGCTAAGACATTCCAAACTATGTATCATATACATGATATATGTTAATGAAATATTCAAGGCTATCTATATGTCAAGTATCAAGTAGCACCAAAATATTATAGAATATTAGCTATGGGAAAGCTACTTGTTAATATTGTCTCAGAATTAAAGCATAGTCTGCTGAGGACGGCCGAATCATCCAGAAAACGAGTCTTGCAGTTTATTCCAAAATGTATTCTCTGTGTAGCTGAGACCGACTATAGTAATGGAACCACGCAAAATTGATGAAACGCACTCTTGTGATCGATACTCATTGTGAAATGCTGCAATCCTAAAACTGGACGAATGAGTTGTGACAATACTAAGCAGGCTTTGGCTGCCAAAAGGAGTTACCGTATGTCATACCCTCATCTCATCACTCAACGAGGTTGTGCGCAGTTTTTTTTCATATGGGGTGGAGGAACAGTATTTATACCATTATGATGACAGAATGTACCTTTAAAACAGGTATATAAATGACCTATGAGAGTTACCACTTACTTGAAGAAGAGTTTTGTGAATGTCTTCAGCACACGATGACAAAGCCAATCCAGACAGGCTGAGGGGGTAAAGTTGTCTGTGACAATTATATTAAGCAGAGTTGATAGCCGCTTTGATGCCAATTTCGTGGACATCATTGTCGACAAAAGGTCATTTTCAGATCAGCTGATATACCAGTATGTGAACGACGAATGACACCAACTTACAAATATCTAAGGATCCGCTCAGCTATTAGCCTCGGTTACCATGGTTACACTTTTCTTGCATAATTATCAAGCTATTACGTCACTGTTACGTCAATAAAGGATGATATGAAATCATGTTAATTTTTGCTAAACGTGGGCATTTCAGCTCTCTAGCACAAGGAGTAATAAAAATATCCGGGAGGAGACCATACTTTACCCGCCAATTTTGGAATCGAAGTGGGGGTCTGCTAATCGAAGTTTGCTATAACTACCCTTAATCATATGGAGGAATACTACCTCGTCAAGAAAAAGTACCCGAATCTGCCACTTCAATTGTCTGGACAGAATTGAAAAAAAAACAATTCGACAATATATATGCCTCCCCAAGTTGTTATGTCACTGTGACGTAAGGGGTTATGTTTGCTTGCTTGCATACACATGCAAATCATGGAAAATTTCAGCTCTGCAGCATCGGGAATAGAAAATCATCCGACGAACCATACCCTATCCCCAGGTTTGTGATGAGAATGGAGAAAGAAGTATGGGTCAAAAAGTGTTATCTACTGCCCATAAGCTACCGATCTACAACTGCTCACATATGGATACGATCTATAGATATATATATCTCTGGATTCTTCCACCTCGGGTGTTACCAGTTTGAACACTAGCCCCATTTACTTTTTCCCAGTCACGTGTCCTCACACCCAACATGCTGTCCTCACGCCCAACATGCTCTCCACTTCCACCCAGCCTTGTTGCCCCCTGTTCTGAAATTCACGACAGAAAGCGGAATTTGAGAATCTATGGAATTCCGACGGAGGGCGAGAGAGAAAACACAGAAAACGTGGTCCGAAAATTTCTCACTGACGATCTCAAATTAGACCGAAATGTCGTGGAGAAAATCGTGTTCGTTTCATGTCATAGGCTACCACGACGACCTGGTCTTAAACCAAGGCATGGCGACACCGATCCTCCCCAAGCAATCATAATCACGCTCCTGACCGACTCGGACAAAGACATAATTCTATCGGACACTTCCCTCTCACTAGACTGGATGAGTCTCTATTTCATATGTACTATTTAATAAAAATAAAATGATCTTTAAATATATACGTTTGATAAATAAATAAATAGAATGAAAAAAAAAAAAAAATATGAAAAAAATATTTTTTCAAGCATTTCTTAATAGGCAGAGTTACTTCCTCTTGTTTCCCGTTTAAAATACATTATGAAACAGGGGCTGGATCCAGTCTACCCTCTGACGCAACACAAGGAAAACGGTGCGCAACATGATGGCCATACGAGGGAAAATGTCTGACACGGCATACGAGCTTCGACAGACACTAAAGCGTCAGACAAGGATTCGATGGCAGGGCACAGAGGTCATATTGGAAACCAGAGCAAGGCCTGGAGACCCGTGGGTGAGGCACTCGTCCCATGAGCCATCTGATTGAGGTGAAACAGATATTGGAACACACCGTTTGACAACTGAAAATCTGATCAAGGTACTGTTTTGTTTGTGTTTATCGCGGATCTCTGCTAAACTTGCATGCTGTATATATCCAAGTTGATTGGGTCCGTGTAACCTTGCACAGTTCAATTTTCGTTTTTCGTTTTTGGTTTCTCAAAATCAAAAATTGAAATTTGACCGTCAATTTTCAATTTTCGTTTTTTGTTTCTGTAATCTCAAAATCAAAAATTGAAATTTGAACGTCAATTTTCAATTTTCGTTTTTTGTTTTTGTGTTCTGAAAATCAAAAATTGAAATTTGACCGTCAATTTTCAATTTTTGATTCTTGGATTGAAGAACAAAAAACGAAAATTGAAAATTGAATGTCAAATTTCAATTTTTGATTTTGAGAAACCGAAAACGAAAAACGAAAATTGAAAATTGACGGTCAAATTTCAATTTTTGATTTTGAGAAACCAAAAACAAAAAAACGAAAATTGAATTGTGCAAGGTTACACGGACCTGATTGAACTGTTATGTGCGAAACCGGTCTAACGTGACATCAAACAGTGGGAAAATGACGAACACTTCGGAAAACGAAAATAGAACTCTTCATTGCATCATGTATAGGGAATAAATGCATGAAGTGTACAACCACTGACCAGTTTGAACACTAGCATGAAGCGAACAAGCGGTCTAAACTGAAACACCCAGAAACTGGCATTTGATCTGATAAACTATTACTAAATTTGTATAATTTAATTTGGGATTCAAATTCCTGTATTCCTCAGTTATCATTTTTGTTTATATTCACTGATTGTCGAATTAAAAAGGTTTTTGTCCTTACCTATATAAATATGTTGATGGACATTATATGTTATGATTGTGGGTGTATTTAATTTTGTTTTATTTGTAACGATTTCATATATGTATTGTATTAAGTTTTCACCTTCCACCTTGTGCTGTTCTTGTTCTGTGAAATCGGGTCAGTTATATATAGTTCAGTATAATATTGATTGGCATTATGGATAACCAGAGCATGACCACGGAGGACGTTCCACTCACCAATCTACTCTCATTTCTTCCTTTCTTTCATGATCCAACTCCAGAACATACCGAATATATATCTGAACAAACCAACATTATTAATCTGGAATTTCTTGAAAATATGTGCTTTAATCCCATTGACCTAAATGACACTGAAAACAGCAAAACTGTCACAGATGACAATGAAAGTGAATGTTTACACTGGAATAACATAAATAGGCACCAGTCTAATTATTTTACTGAAACATCCTTTATTGAACATCCCGATATACAAGATACTACTCATAGCTGTACACCATTGTCATTTTTACATTTAAATGCTAGAAGTATTAAGAAACATTTTACAGAAACCGGATTTCTATACAATCTTCAGTATCAATTTTCTGTTTTGGGTTTTTCTGAAAGTTGGCTAAACCGAAATGATTTATGAAATACCCGGATATAAAGCTTTTCCAGCATCGAGAAGTAAAAAGAAGGGCGGCGGCGTCATTTTGTATGTAAATGAAAATATTAAAATATGCAAAGAACGCGAAGATCTATCAAATTGTGACAAAGACGGTGAATATGAATCCCTTTTCATTGAATTAGAATTTAACGGTACTAAATATATTGTAGGAATATTTTATCGACCTCCTGGAAAAAATGTCACCAAACTAAATTGTCATCTGGAATCACTTCTAAAAAACAGAGATATTGAAAGAAATAAATGTGTATTAATGGGAGACTTTAACATTGACCTTTTTAAAACTGAAAATCATGGACCGTCCAAAGAATTTCTTGAAAACCTAAAATCAAATTACTTTTTCCCCCAAATTACTAAACCAACCAGAGTTAAATCTCATTCGGCAACTTTAATTGACAATGTCTTTATCAATTTCCACGAGGATAATCTATTATCCGGGATATTCCTAACTGAAATTACTGACCATTTTCCTATTTTCCATATACTAAAATCCGAATCACATTACCGTCCCCCGGATCAAAACCTGACATTTCGCAATGTTATTCCTGAACGAAAACACTTATTCATCCAAAGAATTAAAGATATTGATTGGGAAGATGTCACCAATAGTGATGATACTAACACGGCCCTAGATACTTTCGTAACTAAATTTACCAAAGAATACGACGACTGTTTTCCATTAATCACAATTAAATCACCAAAGAAAAGAATCATCAAACCTTGGATCACCCATGGAATACTGAATTCTATCCATGAAAAAAACAAGTTATATCGAAACTATCTAGCCGCACAAAATTAACACACACACCATAAGACTATCTAAAAAGAACTACTTCGAGGATAAATTTAATTCCAGTAACCAAGATATTAAAGGCACCTGGAAAATTATAAATCAGTTGATGAATCGGAAAAACACTATTCAGTCACAATCAACTTTTGTAGTTGATTGACAAGAAATATCGGACAACAAAACAATTGCATCAAAATTCAATGAATATTTCAGCTCAGTAGCCTCAGATCTGGACTATCAAATTCCAAATAATGCACCAAATTTCAAGGAATACTTGCAAAATCGCACACAACAATCATTTCAATTTCCAAATGTAACTCCAGTGGAAGTAAAACAGACCATAACGCAACTAAAATCAACCGCACCAGGCATTGATGGTATTCGCACCTCACTAGTCAAACTTGTTTCTAACTATATTTCCACTCCCCTATCTTTCATCATGAACTTATCGTTCACTACGGGTCAAGTACCAGACGTCCTAAAAGCTGCAAAGGTAACACCTATATTCAAATCTGGGGATCCATCCCATTTATCTAATTATAGACCAATATTTGTTTTACCTTGTTTTAGTAAAATACTCGAGAAACTTTCTGTGTCAGCCATATTAGATTTCTTGGAGGCGAACGATATAATTTCTAAGGATCAGTACGGCTTTAGGGCAAACCACTCCACATCACTTGCAGCATGTTCATTGTATGATAAACTTATTACCGCTAAGGAATCAAAAGACTATAGTATAGTCACATTTTTGGATCTTTCGAAAGCTTTTGACACTGTCAATCATAATATTCTACTTTCTAAATTAGAACACTATGGTTTCCGTGATACATCAAATAAATGGTTCAGTTCATATTTGTCCGGCAGATCGCAAAGTATAACTTATAACGGATTTTCCTCTGAGCCTTTGTCCATCTCTTGTGGTGTGCCTCAAGGGTCAATTCTTGGACCGATCCTTTTTCTGATTTATATCAATGATATCAGCACTGTTTCCAATATACTGGAAATCATATTATTTGCTGATGATACAAGTACGATATATTCATCACGATATCCTCTAAATGCTATCAACATTATGTCCCAAGAACTGGAGAAACTAAACGGATGGTTTTTTCTAATAGACTTAATGTAAAGAAATCGAAATATATGATCATTAGACCCAATATAGCGCGTGGGGTACGACAGGCTACCGCTGTGCCACCTTTACTAATCTGTGGTGCTGAAATTGAAATTGTCGCCGAGTTCAAGTTTTTAGGTGTAATTTTTAATAACAAATTAAACTGGATTTCACACATTAATTATACTTGCAAAAAAGTTTCGAGAAACATAGGAATTATCAATCACATTAAGAATGCAATCAACAAGAAAACACTCTACGTCTTGTATTATTCATTGATCTTTCCATATTTTTCTTATTGTAACATTCTGTGGGGAAACACACATGCTACTCATTTACATCCTTTAATTATACTTCAGAAACGGGCATTGCGAGTCATTACCATATCCAAAAAACTTGACCATACGGAACCCTTATTCAAGAAGTTGAACATTTTAACCATACCCAAGATGAACCTATACTCATCTCTGCTGTTAGTATATAAGTTTGTTTATTGCCCCCACAAATTACCCATGAGTTCTAGACATTTTTTTATAAAACAATCTTCGGTTCATTCTTATCAAACCAGGGGTCATTCTTTCAATTTACAAAGACCTTTCTACCAAACCAATTTATCTTTCTATACTATTAAAATTATAGGACCTCGTGAGTGGAATAAGTTACCCTCCGCAATGAAATCAGTTACATCCATGTCTCTATTTAAATCCAAAATCAAATCATACCTAATTGAATACTGACCGATTTTCACAGCAACATTGGAAATGGATTTCCAACCTTAGTCTATAATTTTATGCCATCTTCCTTGCAGTCTTATGTTATATTAGGGATAGAACAAGCCCCATGGGGTTTTATTCCCGCCATACAATTCTCATTATATATGTTATGTATTTATATCTCTTTCATAAATGGTGAATAAAAATCAAATCAAATTCCCAGACAGTTGATACTCACACAATTCATATTCGGACCATATTTATATGAATAATACACAGGTTCAATAATAGTTCACCCCACCAATAGTTAGCCGATACAATGGTGCCTTATATCAATGAGATATATTTGGGTTGAATTTAGCTCATTGAATAATTGGTCACCTTACCAGTAAAGATACTGCGGGTAAGATTACATCAACTCAATTAAGTAAACGCAACATAACGATTTGTGATTGAACAATATGCCGATATACTGACAAGAATTCATTTGATTCTAGAGGCAAATATACTGACAGCATATTTTTTTTAAAAATCACAAGAACCTAAACTGATCTCTATGATGAATTGTATCCCAGCCAGGCTTTTATTGTATATGTTCATGTGGACATCTTTAATGGCATGACCACACGACCCCTAGCGTGCACCGGCTGAGCGATATTAGATACAAATATGTAAGCGCGAATAAGTAGTACCGGTAGTCCTATCAAGTCATCTGACGGAAATTGATGAACTATGTGACCGTTAGATAGAAGAAACGGTCCAAATGAGAGAATATTAATAGGATACAATGTCTTATTCAGAACAGGCCAAACAAGCGCTTCATTCTCTGTCATTTTTACCAATCACAATGATTGGTACAGATTACAAGCCACGGGGACGAAACGTTCATTGCGAGCATAATCCTGATCAAGGAATCTTCGTCAGTTTGTCACCATCTTTAATTTGATCATCCCTGAGATCTTTGCAACAAGGTAAATGGATCACCATAAGCTATGTGGTATCATCACACACAATTCCCACCAAAACGGTGTGTTCATTGCTAAAAGAATTTGAAATGTTGGCAGAACAATATAGTGTCGGCGAATCAGATTGATTTCGAGGATTGGTGAATCCCTAAGGATTTGCTCTAAACTTGAACTTTGAACGACAAACTTTGAACGACAATCTACCTGTGTTAGAATTCGAACTGTTACAGTGAATCTATTCTGATGCCCTGCCATTAAACTATTAAATTCCCGGGAACGTAAATACAAATGAAAACTATAATTTCTTTCCCTGCAGAATTCTTTTCGAATTCAAATAAAGTTTGCGATCACATTGTACCCGCTGTTTGTTGGTTTGCCGCGTTTCCATGTCGAACATGACTGTGATCAGAAGGTTTTGAGGATAACCAATGGGACCATTGTCACATTTTTGGAGAAATGCAACTTCCAAATGCTTCGAGTGTATGGGGTGAATACCCTTTGATACACCGCATCCCACAAGTGTCCATTGGACTCTCTAAGAAACTTGGATCATGAGTTATGGTTTTAACATGATGCATTTGATTTCCGCCAACATGCGACTCTGATATACAAATGCTTCAATTTACCTTACATACTTGTCCCCAAACACTGCCTGAACACAAACATGACATTCTACCTGCCTGTATTTCAGAAACGTGACTTAGTATAGCAGTTTATTAAATTATCGATATAACTGTGATAAACCAACCTTTCTAAATCAACCGACTTGATCATTTGTAACAAGCCGCAACTGTGACATGTTAGTGGGCTTGCTTGCATTGCCAGCTTGTTCGAACCGGGTTTTATGTCGATTTGATTAACAATGCACTAACCATTGAGATCGAGACTACTGTACGAGTTTATATATTTGTAATAACGTATATGCTTATTACATTTTCGCGGTATTTCACATGTATGCCAAAAATTTGAAGCAGAAACTCTATGCTGAAGAATTCCAATTTTCTTCACTGGCCAATGAAAATCCCAGATTAATTTTTGAAAATTTGAATTGACCAATCAACTGCTTTAAACCTGGAAGCTCTCACATGATACACAGTTGTAGGGCCTATTTATAAAATGTCATTCCTGGAAAGATTGTCATTGTAGCCCCTATATATATCCGCACACATACCGGTGACATGCGAATATATGTAGGCGCTTATGTATGAAAAATAAATAACAGACTGGCTCTTACTAATAGCCCGTATTTTACCCAGGAAACGTAAAGTGTCTGCATCCGACCGCAGCATTCGTCGAAAATCATGGCAATTAGCATTGCTAAAGTCAGTTATTACATCGCGTACTACGAGGGGCCATTGATGACTTTATGATTTAGCGTCTACTGATACGTGTATCTGGCGCGTCTAACAATCTCTCCGGGAGATTTCTCCGAGATGATTATGACTTTGAATTCCATGTTTAGGAATGCGCGGCAATCGAGTTGGCTCGATCGCTAACTAAACCATGTGGAATGCCATAATTAGCGTACTTTTGGTCCAGTATGGAACCCTGTATAAAACTGGTAGTTAGAGAGCCTACTTCGGCAATTAGCTAATTTGCTTGTTGAGTCGTCTTGCTGCCATCATTAAAAACTGTTGACCGCCTCTCTCGTGGAAGAAACAAACGTTTTGTTTTTATTTTAGGACGACGGCTGAATCATGAATGTCCGATCTCATATCCATTCATTCTATCTAGATGGGAATCTTGGTCACATCAAAACATCGAACGAAAGATTGGCGAATCAGCACGAATCTGCTCGATTGAGATTCCGCCATTCCCCGCTTGAGCTCGAAATAGATTTTGTTACATTCAAACATTAATTATTTCATTTATGGGGAAGAAATTTAACAGAATCCACATTTGAAGTACAGTCTCAAAGGAATATGTAGCTGAATGATGCAGATTCATAAATGAATTCGTTCAATGAAAGTGTGACGAACAGCATCCCATTTTGATCGCACTCCATCGTGTGATGTGTAGAACAGCGCAATTTCCTAAATTCCTCCCAGGTATAATAAGTGTATGAAATAAATATGTTTTAGGCTTATGTATGGGGTTTATTGCTCTATTTGCATACCAGCTGTAAATGACTGTGACAAACGAACATTTGACCTCTGATCCACACTATGGTATGTACATAAACAGCTAAATTATGTCATTAACCAAACAGACTCATGTTATTTCTGTGAAACTATGTCATCTTTTATGAAAGCCGGATGCGGCCACCCGCGTTCTCGCAATTTCGACTTTTCCCAAAATATCGAAAGTGTGAGATTTCGATAAGAAATACCGAGAATTAGATAGTGTGAGGTCAATCTTGATCTTTCCAGGATGAAGCCTGTCATCCTGTGTCCGTGAGCAATGTTTCAGGCACAGATTTCTACTGAACGGCTCTGTGTGTAAGAGAAGAGAATAAAGATAAAGGAAACCATCACGCGATACATTTTGCAAAGAAGTATACGACTGTTACACTTTTAGACTTATCCGACTTCTGCCGCCTCCGACTTCTTTACAACTCTACAGTTCCCGCCTCGTTTGGACGTTTTATACTCTTGGTCATGTCCAGTGTCATAATGTAAGCTTCAACCATGTGTATGTTGCCGACCTGTCCATTGTCAGAGGAATACATGTTTCATTGTGAATACTAGTGTAATTTTTTGCTCTCTAAAATAATCAGAGTGAAATTCAATCTATCAGATTGAAATTAGTGAACAATCTTTCATCGGATTGAAAATATTCAATCTAATATATTGAAAACGATAAAATGAATCTTTGGTAGACAGAAAATTCAATCTACTAGATTGAAATTTTTAATAGAATAGATTGGTCACTAATTCCAATCTGACAGATTGAATTTTCAATCTATTTATTTTAGAGAGTGGGATTTATAAAACTCATGTGATAAAATGAGATGAACGACCACCCGTAGTGATAATCTGTACGTCGTACCAGTAATAACAGTGACTTTCTAGCCACAGTTCATATCGACAAATATCGACTATATGTTAAGGATGTGTTGACCACGTCACCTGAGTGGACTTTCACACATCCGCTGATATTTTTCGTTTTATTATGAGAACTATGAATATCATGATGATCAGTATACATACTTTTGTCCACTCCATTATATTGTAAATATGTATATTAGTCCGGTAGCCAAATCGCAAAAAGGGGTCTAAATAAGGTTTTCGTAGCACCCCCCGCGTAGATTTAGTTTGACCACTGTTTATGAACGGGTCAGCTGGTCAGCTCTAGACCTGATGTAGGCATCTACGGTGGTGCCTACGGTGGTGCCTAAGGTCACAGCATGCATTTCTTTAACTCTTTCTTTCTTTAAGACAAAATTAACTCTAAGATGGGGGTAGGGGTATTTATGAACGTATATCTTTTTTATTCTTGCGCTAAACTTTCTGTAACTTCCCATACCTGACCTCTGAATAATGTTCTATTAGATAACGTAATCTAAGTTACGCCTTTTACGTTTTTTACGTCAAGATGACGTCATAACTTGGAGGGTACATTTTTCCTCGATTTGTTTTAGAAATGAGACCCAATTTTTTGTTTTATAGTTGCAGAAACTCTTTTTGCATTCTGCCTGATTTGTATTTGTGAAAGATAATCCTCTCTTCGCTAATTCTAGACCTGGTGTAACCATCTAATATGCACTTCATGGATGCAACATAACCATGTTTAACGGCACCAGAGCATGAGAAATATGAAGCCGAAATAGGGGTAGTGCATGGTGATTACGTTCTAATGTTTTATTTCTCCCCGATCCTAACGCAATGAAATTTAACACATATTTAGTCTGTGTACGGATCATTCAGATAAAGCAATCCGATTCCGATTATCTTCAAGTAAGTATTTTTTTTCTGGACCTTTTGTTGTAATTTTCCAACGGTGTATTGTTACCCTGTTAGCTTTTGCGTGATGTGTGCATTCAAGACCACGAATGCATGACTTACTTGGAACGGGGTGTTGACGTCTACGGTAATGAGTAAGGTCGCATGATGCCTTCTCCCAATGCTCTCGAAGTAACCCAAAAACAAACAAGGAATGGGGGTAGGGGTGATTATGCTTCGATATCTTCTTCACACTTGGGTCTAGAGAGCTCAAGCTTTTAACACTTTGTGGTTGGATACTAGTTGAGCAAAACGAGAAATCAAACTTCCAATACTTCTGGAATGAAGTCTTTGTAATGTCTGTTTTGAACTCTCGTGTATATTCTTTATAGCATAGACAGTGTTACAGGGCTATATATCGTCGCTCTGAAATATTTGTATCTAATACCGCCCAAGTCGGTGTTAGGGGCCGCGTGGTCATGTCATTCAATATATCCACATGAACAGTCACAATAAAAGCAGGGTTGAGATAAAAATCATCACAGGGGTCACTTTTGGTTCTTGTGATGTTTTTTAGAAATATGCAGTCAGTATATTTGTCGGTGGGGTAATATGACTTCTTGTCAGTACGCCGGCTTCGTTTCTCACCGCCCTTTTAATGTTACGTTTAATGATGGTATGTGTTTAATATGTTTCACACATGTTAAACTCTGCTCGACTTAGGCTAAGGATTATCAACTAGCTGCTGGTGGTCAACTCTTATCCAAGAACGACTTTACATGAAGTTGCCGCTTGCATGTATTAATCTAGCTTGTGGTCAATTATTAACCAAGAACAGGTCTATATAAAGTTGCCGCTTCCATTTGTTAACTCCATCAGTGCCATGTCGAAATTATGGACATACAGAAAGAAGATGGATTCAACTTTTCTAATCTCACCAATGTTTCGATATCTAATTAGAGAAAACCAGTTAACTTGCTAGATGCAATGAATGAATGTTACATGAAATGAAAGGAATGGATTCAGGCCAGAAAGTATTGAGAGAAGACGAAAGTCAGATCCCATCAAACTATTTTCAAATATGATGCATGAAGAGAGACAAAATGCATTGAAGCGACAAAAACCCGTGCCCACTCAACGTGTATAATCCAAAGACCTAATATCGTATAACATCCACATCAAAGAAAAATGTGGATGGTCGAAATTGAAAATGTGTACCTCAGTTCATATAAATTAATTCGATAAATATATCTCATTCGAAAATGGATACTTGTCAGTTTCTTTGGTTTCATTCTCGAAGCTAGATATACATTATGGAAACGTTCTATTACACTGTGATGCTTAATTGATATTGACAAACAAAAACAAACAGGTAACTGAAAAAAATACGAAAAGATCCAATATATATGAATTTGTCAATACAATAGTTATATCACTAGCAAGTTTCAGATCCGATATCAAGATTCAATAATCAGCCGCAGTCCATAACGAAATTCCGCTTCAATAATCGCAGGACCTATTTCGTATGACAGTTAGCCTCAATTCCAATGTGTATAAAATAAATACAAGAAAAACAGTTTTCGATGATGTCAGCAAGACATAATGATGTTCTATAGATAAACTCCGAAATCACTGATCATTATTCTTTATCCAAATGAATTCCAAGTCGTGTCCAGAGTATCAGTCACGCTCTGAATGCGTTGTTCATTTGAACACTATGTGAAAACACATGATATCCAAACTACCCCCAATCTTAATAAATTAATATCCTATCAATTCTCTTCAATCGTACATGTCGCTATATAGAATATGAAGTATTACAATTGAATTTGGTGTTCTGAGCGCCCTTACCATGAATATTTAAGTAGTAGGGAGGGAGTATTTCGACTCGCTTTTTTCAGGGAGGTAACTCTTTGTTCCCCTTTTTCTGCCAGGGGGCGCTCTTGTAGGTATGACGTCACTTCCGGTCTGGGTGAATGGAGCGTGACCTGGGAACATGATAGATATGTATACTGACCTGTCTGTGGGGTTTTTCCACAATGTCGTTCACCTCCGTGTCTTTTCGGGTACGTCCGTTGTAGGGTTTACACTTCCGAGTCTCTTCGGTCACCACCCGAAGATACAAGTGGGGTTTTCCCCACAATATCGTTCACTTCCGAGTCTCTTCGAGTCTCTTCGATCGGAGCGAAGGGTATTTTCTTTTCGGTGAGATGGGAACATGATAGGCCATGTACTGTCTGTAGGGTTTTTCCCGCCAGAATTTAGCTGTCGTCTGCTTGGGGTTGTCACGTGCCGAACGCCTGGCTCCCCGAATTGCAACATTGTTGCACGTTCGCAAGAGTCTGTGGGGGTTTTCCCGCCAGAATTTTGCTGTCGTCTGCTTGGGTTGTCACGTATGAGGTATCAATGTGAAGCATTCGTGAAGGGGCATCTGATAGGGTGGGTGTGGAGTTGAAATATCGCCATTTTGCGCATGCGCGGTAGACCAAGGGTATGGAAATAGACGTTTTGGGGTCTAGGTGGGTCACTAGTGGTCCGATGGAGTCGAGTGAGGTATCAATGTGAAGCATATGTGAGGGGGCATCCGATGGGCTGGATGTGGGGTTGGAATATGGTCATTCTGCGCATGCGCGGTAGACCAAGGGTATGGAATAGACGTTTTGGGATCTAGGGGAGCCCCTAGTGGGTCGATGGAGTCGTATGAGGTATCAATGGGAAGCATTCGTTAAGGCGCATCCGATGGGGTGCGTGTGGGGTTGGAATATCGTCATTCTGCGCTTGCGCAGTAGACAAATGGTATGAAAATAGACGTTTTGGGATCGAGGGGGGTCCCTAATGGGCCGATGGAGTTGTATGAGGTATCAATGTGAAGCCTATGTGAGGGGGCATCCGCCTGGACTAGTGTCGCGGTCGTTGTCCACATTCTGCGCATGCGCAGACAGGGAATTGTGGGAAAAGGGTATGGAAATAGACGTTTTGGGATCTAGGTGAGCCACTAATAAGCCGATGGAGTTGAGTGAGGTATCAATGTGAAGCCTATGTGAGGGGGCATTCGATTGGACTAGTGTCTCGGCCGTTGTCAATATTCTGCCCATACGCAGACAGGGAATTCTGGGATAAGGGTGTGGAAATAGACGTGTTAGGGTTTAGGTGAGCCCCTAATGATCGTATGGTGTCGTGTGAGGTCTTATGTTGAAGCTGTCGTGAGGGAGCATCCCCCTGGGCTAGTGTGTCGTTCATTGTCAATAGTCTGCGCATGCGCAGCCTGGCCGTAGTATAGAAATAGACGTGTTGGGGTTTAGGTAGGCCCCTAATGGTGTGATGGGATCGAGTGAGGTATCAATGTAAAGCAGTCGTGAGGGAGTATCCAACGGGCTGGGTGTGACGTGGAACTGACGTCATTCTGCGCATGCGCAGTAGAAAAAGTGTATGGAAATAGACATTTTGGCGCCGACATGGGTCACTATGGGTCCGATGGAGTCGTATGAGGTCTTATGTTGAAGCTCTTGTGAAGCAGCATCCGACTGGACTCAGGGTTCGTCCGTGTTCAAAAGTCTGCGCATGCGCAGTCTGGTCGTAGTATAGAAAGCAGGCATATTGGGGGATGCGTGAGGGTGTGTGTGTGACCCACCACTATGGGTCCATGGTTGTGGTTGGGTGGTGGTGTGGGTTGTTCGCACAGACGTCACTTCCGGGTTTCACTAAAACTACCTTCAAACACAGAAGAGTTCCAATGTTCCCCTTAGACGTAGGGTCTGGATGTTCAACATCCGGGTTTTCCCCGGCCCGGCCCGACCCCGCCCCGCCCCGGCCGCAGCGCGCGCGGGTTATCCGGCCGCAGCGCGCGCGGGTTATCCGGCCGCAGCGCGCGCCTTATCCGGCCGCACGCCTGCGCGGGTGAATTTCGGATTATCCTAGGCCACTGATGGGCTACTTTCTCCACGGTGTCCGAAGCCAGTTTCACCGAATCCCCATATGTCTATTATAGCCTTCATGCATTATGCTTATATAGAAGACACACAAGACAGGGTTTTTTTGGTGAGATCTCATTTTTTTTATTCAACAACAACAACGTGAGAACAACCACGTGAAAACTGAAGCCCAGAACAGGGGGCTTGTACATTGAAAGAACTGAAGCCCAGAACAGGGGGCTTGTAAACTTAAGCCCAGAACAGGGGGCTTGTACATTGAAAGAACTTAAGCCCAGAACGGGGCTTGTACATTGAAATGATGGACGGCCCAGTCATATACGAGTACATCGCGGTCCTCGGCCTTGGGGTACTCGTCAAACATCTGTACGATGGTAGATAAGGTTCTGCCCCGGCATCGATGGTACAGGTAAAACAAGCAATATTGTCCGCACACGCTACTGGTCAGGCTTTGCAACGTTTGACTGTTCCAACACCACGTCTCTGTGCCTTGATCCATGAAGTCTGTTAAATCGGGATGGAGGGGTGGCAGGCCGTACGAGTCAAAGTATTCGCCCTGCGCTTCTGTCAAGTACACGGCCAACCAATGTTCACCGGGCCGATCCATCGGGTCCGTGTTGAGAACGTATGCAGCAGGATACATACGGTCTAATGGGAACACATCTCGGGCGAACACCCCTTGAAAGACCATACGTGTCTCTGGGTCATTCTCCAGCACGGTGGTTATCTGGTCTGTATCCATGTTAGGTGGAGAAGTCACACAGGACGTTGCGCGCCTTGTCCACTTGAATGATGTTGTCAAACTCGGCGTAGCAGATCACCTTGACGGTGGTCCCGAGGGCTCGTGCAAAGTGGATTTCCAACCGTAAATTGCCTTGCTTGGCCAGGCCCAGCTGATGGTCGTTCTCTATGGTGGGGGTCAGATCGAAACAGAACAACGTGTATCCGTTCGCGTAGTTCTCCCGACTGATTATATTCCCTTCGTCCTGGTTGATTTGACCGGTGGCTGTAAACAGGCTCTGATAGGCTCGAATGAAATTCCTGCGCCCAAAGTTCGGTGTTAAGGCCGTGGCTGGCACCTGTTGTCCATCCACATGCAGGGCCACAAAATTGATGCCGAAATGTTTAAAGTCAAACGGATTCTCTGGGTAGGCTCCACTGAAACTGGTATTTTCCACACAGGCCAGGATCAATCGCTTGGGTAGTTCCCCCAGGAACAGGTTTTCTTTGTTGGCGCTCATATTTCCAGCAGACACAGAGAACACTTTGGTTTGTACACGTCGGATAGGGTACTGGGCTGGTTTTGTTTCCAAGGCTTTCATGTGTCCCAATTGAACGGCTGGATTCGGTTTCACTTTTCGGACATACAGGACTGCGTCTTGGATGACAATCTTATAGTCAGCTGCATGCCCGTCTACGTTAGTGGCCATCAAGGCGAAGGTCGGAGGCGCCCGTATCAGTCGGATTTTGATGGGGATCTTGTTCAAGAGGTACCGGTCTTGCATGAACACGTCTGCGTGTAGTCGACCCATGAGATCCACCGAGGCGCCGTTCGCAGTGAAAGCCTTCCGTTTGTTATATCCTTCATTGTCCATCGTGTCCATGTGCTCGGCTGTGTCCTGGTAGAATAAAGCGGCTGTCAGTTGAGATTTGTTAGCCTCTCGTCCATGCGACAACAGCGTCTCGATGTAGGCTCGATAGGGGTACGTGTTGGTCGAGTCACTGATGAGTTTGTCGCTCAGAAAAATATCCACCTGTTGAAACATCGAGTGCAGCCACAGATTCGCTGGGCCCACCGTTGCAGTTTGGATGATTCTGGAGCCATCCCCATTGACGACCTTGGCTTTCACATACAAGTACGTATGGGCTAAATCCACATAGGCCGTATCCGCATTACTGATGGTGAACTCGATGGGGCCTGTTTCGTTGATGCTGGAGAGCGGGAGATGCTCCACCCATAATCCTTGTTCGGCACTGATCTGTGTGGGCGGCACGGTCCACAAATCAAGTTCACTGTTGGTGGAGGGGCAGGACTCTGCGTGAATCAAGGACATGGTTAAGAAAAGATATCCTGGGTCTTCGATGTGCGTCGTCGCTGGGTCGGTCGTCGACTGGTGCGTGGTTTCGGTGGTGCAGGTCTTTTATTCCCTACGGTGTATGTGCTTTGGCGACCAAGACGCCTCCCGCTTCTTTGGCCCGCCGTTTCAAGGCTTCTTTGGGTGCCGTACCCCCAAGACATCACCGGCCACTTGCAGTCCACTGCGTACCGCTTGTTTGCCGATCGCTTTCATCCCACGCGTCACCAAGGGCAGGAACGTTTTGACGATGCTCCCGAGTATGTTCCCCAGCCCATGTCCTCGTTACATGCGTGCACTACTAAAGACGGGAAGGCCACCCCCGGCCTGTTGGGCATAATAGTCCATATAGCTGCGTGCATCGCACTCGTAAGGGACCTTCATTATACAAAATGGGGAGCACGTGCTTGTCGAAAATGAAGTGTCAGCACCACTTTTCCTCGTTCGAATGCCACCGGTCGTCCCGTGTCATCTCTTATATCCACCGTGATAGTGTTGATGTCGGTTTGTCGTACGGGTAGGTAGAGCATGTGAGTGAAACTGTGGGTGACTTGATCTCCATACGTCTTTTTAATGGGCACCACCCGTAACAGAGGTGTGTTGATATCGCCCACGATGTGGCTGTCGACTACGTCCAAGTAGACGTAGAGTCCGTACATACTCGACTTCATATCCATCGGGGTCTGGCCATGGTCCTCGGATGGACCCGTGTAGGTCGCGTGAGCGAGACCCAGCATTTGCTGTAGGATAGGACTCAGTACGACACTCATGTTGGCGGTGAGGAGGATCTGTGCCTTGCCGTTGCGTGCGTTGTAATCGAAGTCCACGTGATTCTTGAAGGGAAAGGATTTGATGGGTTTTGAAACATTCGTGACCTCCCGTAGAGCCTTATAATGCAACAGTCTTGTCAGCCCCTGCATGAACTCCTTGGGGGTATCGTATTGGCCTTCGGGGAGGGAGAGTCGGGTGTTTTTGCCTTCGTAGGTCACCTCGTACCACACTTCATTGGCTCGCACGTTGTACCACGAGTAAGGGTATTGGATATCCACGAGGCCACATTCCCATCGTCCAGGTAAATGCAACGGTTGCGGTAACTGGGTGACGTACTTGGCCAAAGTGTTGTCAGGAAACACATCCAGCGAACTGTTACTGGGTAGGATGAGGTAAAACATGGCGACTGAGCTGTCCTGCTGCTGCTGTTGGTTTTAATATGTGTTCCAGGCCTTGGGCGGTTGTGTCCGCCGTCGTGTTCGTCGCGGTGACTTGCTACGTGTCACGGCTCTGGAGATGTGGGGTGTCCTGATCGGGGATGGTTTTTTAAAGGTCTGAAAAGAAGGTGCCCGTTGTGGTGGTGGTGTTTTGGGGGGTGACTCCGGTTCCCATTCGGCTTCCCAAGAAGGTAGTGGGCCACTCGGCGATTGCTGGGTCCGCTGCATAAAGGCCCAGCGGTGGGGATTCCCCACCAATCCCTGTGGTACATGCATGTCTTTCAAGCCTTGAGCGAAGACCTCCCATCCTCGAGGATCTGTGTGCGACCTGCGTTGACGCATCAGGTCATTCACTAAATCCTTTATCACTCCAAGTCATGTTAGGATTCTGTTTCATCCGTTGTAATACCAGGCCAGCTTGTTTCTTGAACGATGCAGGTACACTCTTCAGCACTTCGTCTTCCACCCACTGTGAGGCTGTGGGTGGTACCCCTGGTAATGGCGGCTGTTGGAGCGGTGCTGAGGTCGGCAGTGTGTCACGTGGTGGTGGTGGTGGTGCTGGGGTAGAGAGGGTTTTGTATTGGTCCATGAACGTCATGTACCGTTGAAGCGTCTCATTGTACCGTTGTACTTTCTCACTGTCGCTTAACCCTGGTCTCTGTAAGATCTGTTGCATCTCTCCATCGAGGGTGTTTATGGTCTTCACCGTAGGTAGGACAGGGTAGGGCGATTGGAGGTTTTGAAGGAACCGTGGTTCGACGAGGACCATTTTTTTCGTGTGGTTCATTGTCGGCCGAAGAGCCCACCCAATACTGGACCCAACACGGAAGCGGCCAACGGTGCTAATATGGCCCAGAGAAAGCCGCCTTTCTGTAACACCTTTTTCTTTTGTGTTTGAGGGACCCGCTTCTGGGCTAGGGTTCGGAGACCTGTCTTATGCTTGGCCAACTTGGTCTTCTGAGCCGGAGTCAGTGGAACGTTGCCTTTTAACAGGTTGTACCCGATCTCGCACAGACAGAGTACAAGGTCAGGGTCCGCACCGCGTACAATGGTTCGGACCAACTCGGGTGGGACCGTCTTCAATACACGGAGCGTCGGAGCGTGCTTCCGTACTCGCGCAGACATCATGTACAACTAATGCTAGAACCCACAACTCTGCTCTTTTTATCTACTTCAGAGAACAGAGACAAAGTGAACCATGCTGTGGTATTAATTCTTTTTATTATCCCCATCATCAAACACACACATCCCAGCTGGGGGCACCACTGTGGATGTGTTTACATTATTTTTGCATGTACACGTGGTGGGTCTCTCCGGAAAAGATGCCGGTCCGTAGTCGAAGGTGGTCGGGGGTGGCTTGCTTGAGCTCGAAGAGCATATACCCGTGCTGAGGGGTTGTGGCATCTTTAAATGCTTCTAACGCAAACGGTGTGCGGCCGGGTTACATCTGTCTCGCCAGGTGCAGCAGTTGAGTGGTATCTCTCGGGTTTTTGAAGACCACCAGGTAGTGGGCATTTAAGCTGATGTTCCGATGTTCTTTGTTTTTACTGAACAGATTCTGCACAATGCAGATGATGCTGAGCCGTCGATGGTGGCTGCCTTTGGTAAAGAGTTGGGTGACCCGCGCATCCGTCTCCGCCATGAGATCATCCAGAACCACCAAGGTGTCGGGTTCCAAATCGGCCAGGTTGGGTAGGCCTTCCACGAACGTGATGTGGGGCATTGCTGCATACGCTGCCTGCCATTCTCCGTAACACCACACGACTCGGGCAATGGGTGGGGTGATCATGCTGTCGGCGTGTTGAAGGAGCTTCCTGACGAAGTGCGTTTTGCCGGAACCCGTCGGTCCTGCGATGACGCAAGTGAAGGGATGCTGCCACCGAGAGTCCATGGTTCGAGCTGTATGCGCTGTCGTGGTAACCCGCTGTTGTAAATTTGGTACGAGTGAACTGGAGTGGTGGTGGTGGGTACAACGTCGGTCGTCGTTGTCTGTTCACTGCGAGTGATGATGGTGGTGGGTACGTCGGTCGTCGTTATCTGTTCACTGTGAGGGATGAAATCCGGTGGGTTTTCAGACGTAGTGGGTGTACTTGGTGTAGGTGTGGAGCTTGGTGTGGAGCTCGACGTGGCTTGTACACGGGGTGTGGTGGTGACTGGGCTCGATACGGGGTTGACTGGTGCTATCTGTAGACCGGTTTCACTGGTGGCTGGTGTTCTCAGTTGATTAAGTAACGTGCTGACATAGGCTACGTCGTAAAACACACCTCCGTACAACACACTCAGCAGGGTTAGCGATTTGGGAGACGCTGTGTTCAGAGGCAGCTGCCGTTTGTCCATAGCACTGTGGTCGGACGTGGAATGAAGGATGACGGCAGTGGTGTCTGGCTTTATAGTCGTTTCACCTGGTTGGCAGCGACCCAGGAATTGAAGGAACTGGGCCAGCCTTGCCATTTGACGAAATGAAACAGTTTGCCACGTCGACGTTCTGTTTTCAAAATTTGCTCCACCGTGTAGTAGTCTTGCTGTGTTTTTACGACAGGCTGTAATTCCGTCTCGTAAAACGTCCCTAGCAACGGTTCCCCTTGAAGATCTTCCAGTTCATAGACTCGCTGCTGTCGGGGTAGGCGCCGTTTAATCAGGAAGTGCTCATCGCTCCAGTTGGGCAAGTAACTTTTCTCAAATTGACCTTTGACTTTACTGATCCGTACAGGGTCCCCGACCTTGAACACCGCCTTCGTCGTTCGCTGCGATTGCCTGGGGTACAAGACACGCCGGACTTGGGCTTCATTGCGTTGGGTCACGGTAATGGGGGCTCTCTCTATACTCCGGTGATAGGCTCGATTGTAACCACTCACAAGTTTCGGGAGAACATCGATGTACCGCCTTGTATTCTTATAGGTGAAATATTTATACATACGGCCTTTGAATGTCCTGTTGAACCTTTCCACCACGGAAGCCTTGGTCTCGTTGTACGTATGGAAGAAAAACACCTTCTGGGCTTTCAGAAACTGTTGGAACGGTCTGTTGAGGAATTCCGTGCCTTCGTCGGTTTGCAAATACAAAGGTTTGCGCCCGGTCTTGAAGATGTCTTTGAACGCCGCTATGAGATTCGCCCCCGTTTTCGTCCGGATGGGTACCACCCACGCATACTTCGATAGGATATCGATGCACGTCAAGATATACCGATTCCCATCGTTGTGTTTGGCCAAGGCGCTCATATCAACCAAATCCGCTTGCCACTGGGCATCTATTCCTCCCACGATGACCCGCTTCCGTAGAAAATGGCGACGGACAGATCGATGTAAGGTATAGGTGTCTTGTTTTCTTAACCAATCTTGGACTTGGGCACGTTGTATCCCCTGGGGTTTGGCCACTCGATAGAGAGCCGACAATGCACTATAGGCCGCCGGGCTGTCGGGACTGTAGTATAAGTTATCCAACACCTTCTCCCAGCGCTTCATGGTGACAAATGATGATGGATCCTGGCTCTATCGTTTATTTATAACGGGTATATCTTGGGCTGGAGTTTCTTTCTGATTTTCTTCGTTGGCTTCCACAGTGTCCATGGTAAATGACCAGTCCAACTCGTCTGATGACCGCTTGAAAAGCACTTGATCCACATCTACCACGGCATCTTTCAATGCAGACCATAGATCAGGGTGAACTGTAAAATGCACTGTACCTCCATCTAGCCGAGCCAATTGAGCAAAGAAAGGGGCCAAGTCGGATGTACACATCGTGACACAAGTTGATGAGGTCGCCGTCCAGTTCACCAGACAACACCCGTTTGAATTTGGTCCAGCCCTCTCGGGACAGACGAATGTGAGCCGGGCACGGTTGTGTAGGGTCCGCATCACAGATGTCTCCCACCTCCTCCATGATATCGACCTTATCCGCATAAACGTGCAGGAAGACCTCGGGGTCAAGCTGAGATACGCCAGTATTATATGCTCCGTCATGGTCAGTACGTGAATGGTACCAGATTTGACTGTCTCTCGTATTTATAGGGAGAACCCCGTGAGATCAAAGGATCGGTTGGTCATGTCACTGGGCTGACTGAGTCTAGCCGGGTAATCAATGGCATCGTCGTCTGGTTCATTGCTAGACATTTGTTCATTGGGTTCTGCCGCCGCTTCTTTCAGGGCACGAGCCCACTCCAACTCGTCTGATGACCGCTCGTCCGGTGTAAACAGCTGGTCCACGATAGGCACCACTTTCTCGAAGGCTGTCCACAGATCGGGGTCTAGGGTGAAGCCTCGCGTAGGGTCTTGGTAGCGGCCCAGGCGTGGGAAGAAGGGTCCACGGTATACGTAGATGGCATTGTCTATGTGGATGAGGTGTCCGTCGAGCTCGCCGCTCAACACCCGTTTAAATTTGGTCCAGCCGTCACGGTGTAGCGTAACCGTATTCGATACGGTCTCAGCGCGCGACCAGCAAACATCTCCACGGTCTTCCACGAGGGTGACTTTATCTTTATAGACGTGTAACCCCACCCGGGGTGTAAGGGGAAGGATGGCTCGTAGAACTGGTGACATGGTTGACCCAATGACGATCGTTGAATGACGCACACTGTGTCTGACCCTCGTATTTATAGTCAGGTCCCACTGTCAATGCCACAGCGCCAGGGTCAATAGGGCACAGAACATGACTAGGCCAACCAGCCGTCGCTGATTCCGGCGTGAGCGCTCGTGGTCCATAGCCCGAGCATCAAGGATGGCTGTCATAGTCCAGTAGTGGTGAGTGATGGCACACCTCTCCATCGAGTGTACTCTGTCGAGGACCGCTTCTGTGAACTCGTTCAGCATCTGGCGTCGCCCCTCGTTGTCGTCGCCATCTGAAAACATGGACCGAACCACTGCTCGGTAACCCGTGAGCGAATTAACCACGGTCGCATGCTGTAAAATGCGAGTCGCATAGGGACGGGTGTCCGTCATTGCTCTGAAACCATAGGAATGGAGGTGTAGGATCCAGAGGGACGTGTTTTATAGACCATGTCACACATGCGCGCCTAGACGTAGCTCTACGGGTGTAGTCCGTGATACGTACTATTCTGATGGGTTAGTCCAAAAAAGAGAGCAACAACAACAACAAAGATTACAGCGCCGGAGGATCCCCTGGAAAATCTTCTCCACGTCTCATGGTATAGCTCCGGTGAGGCAGGCTCAGGCTGGTGAGGCAGGCTCAGGCTGGTCAGGTCAAGCAGGCCAATGAAGGCAGCATTGCCCTAAACATTCCCACTTTTATACACCTACATAGAAGTACCCGGATGTAGGCGCGGACGTAGGCGAAAGCATTCTAGTACCCGGATGTAGGCGCAGACGTGAGCGAAATTCTAGTACCCGTCCATTGGTTCTTTTATCGATCGCTCATTGGCTTTTTTTCTCGACCGCTGATTGGTCCAATTGGAACTGCCCATCCTTCCCAGGTTAATTTACAATCCCCTTTTTGGGTTCAAGCTCTGTATATCGATGCCGCAACATTGTTGCCGAACCTTGCCGAAAGGGAGACCTTGGACCTTTTGACCTAGATGTGATCTTTGACCTTTTGACCCGATATTCACCCGCCCACTTCCGGTGATGCCGCGCACTTCCGAATAACCCGCGCGCGCGCGCGCTGCGGCCGGGGAGGGGCGGGGCGGGACGGGCTGGGCCGGGCCGGGGAAAACCCGGATGTTGAACATCCAGACCCTACGTTTAGGGGGAACATTGGAACTCTTCTGTGTTCGAAGGTAGTTTTAGTGAAACCCGGAAGAGACGTTTGTGCGAACAACCCACACCACCACCCAACCACAACCATGGACCCATAGTGGTGGGTCACACACACCCCCTCACGCATCCCCCAACATGCCTGCTTTCTATACTACGGCCAGACTGCGCATGCGCAGACTCTTGAACACGGACGAACCCTGAGTCCAGTCGGATGCTGCTTCACAAGAGCTTCAACATAAGACCTCATACGACTCCATCGGACCCATAGTGACCCATGGCGGCGCCAAAATGTCTATTTCCATACACTTTCTCTACTGCGCATGCGCAGAATGACGTCAGTTCCACGTCACACCCAGCCCGTTGGATACTCCCTCACGTATGCTTTGCATTGATACCTCACTCGATCCCATCAGACCATTAGGGGCCTACCTAAACCCCAACACGTCTATTTCTATACTACGGCCAGACTGCGCATGCGCAGACTATTGACAACGAACGACAAACTAACCCAGGCGGATGCTCCTTCACGACAGCTTCAACATAAGACCTCACACGACACCATAGGATCATTAGGGGCTCACCTAAACCCTAACACGTCTATTTCCACACCCTTTTCCCAGAATTCCCTGTCTGCGCATGCGCAGAATATTGACAACGGCCGAGACACTAGTCCAATCGGATGCCCCCTCACATAGGCTTCACATTGATACCTCACTCAACTCCATCGGCTCATTAGTGACTCACCTAGATCCCAAAACGTCTATTTACATACCCTTTTCCCACAATTGAACAACGACCGAGATACTAGTCCAGGCGGATGCCCCCTCACATAGGCTTCACATTGATACCTCATACAACTCCATCGACCCATTAGGGACCCCCTCGATCCCAAAACGTCTATTCTTATATCCTTTGTCTACTGCGCATGCGCAGAATGACGATATTCCAACCGCACACGCACCCCATCGGATGCGCCTTCACGAATGCAGAATGACCATCTTCCAACCCCACTCCTAGCCCATGGGATGCCCCCTCACATATGCTTCACATTGATACCTCACTCGACTCCATCGGACCACTAGTGACCCACCTAGACCCCAAAACGTCTATTTCCATACCCTTGGTCTACCGCGCATGCGCAGAATGACGATATTTCAACTCCACACCCACCCCATCAGATGCCCCTTCACGAATGCTTCACATTGATACCTCATACGATCCAATCGGTACACTAGGGACCCCTCTCGCCCTCTTCGGGATCTCCGTGACATCTTCGGGCACCTCCGTGTCTCTTCGGTGATCTCCGTGACATCTTCGCAACATTGTAGCGAACGTGCAACAATGTTGCAATTCGGGGAGCCAGGTGCTCGGCACGTGAACTCACTCACGCAGGCGACAGACCAGGTGTTCACAGCAACATTGTAGCGAACGTGCAACAATGTTGCAATTCGGGGAGCCAGGTGTTCGGCACGTGACAAACCCAAGCAGACGACAGCGAAATTCTGGCGGGAAAAACCCCACAGACAGTACATGGCCTATCATGTTCCCATCTCACCGAAAAGAAAATACCCTTCGCACCGATCGAAGAGACTCGAAGAGACTCGGAAGTGAACGATATTGTGGGGAAAACCCCACTTGTATCTTCGGGAGGTGACCGAAGAGACTCGGAAATGTAAACCCTACAACGGACGTACCCGAAAAGACACGGAGGTGAACGACATTGTGGAAAAACCCCACAGACAGGTCAGTACATATCCTGTCATGTTCCCAGGTCACGCTCCATTCACCCAGACCGGAAGTGACGTCATACCTACAAGAGCGCCCCCCTGGCAGAAAAAGGAGAACCAAGAGTTACCTCCCTGGAAAATGCGAGTCGAAATACTCCCTCCCTACTACTTATTTAATAGCATTATGACATCATGGTCGCATCTGGACTAGTCCACATGCAGTCGGGGAGGGGAGATAGGGTCACTCTGTCCGTTTACCATAACGTTTACACCAAAGACCAGTCTATATATCTACCACGTATTATGGTGCCACAATTTCGGGACCGCGGAAACATGAAAAGACACCCCACAAGCGCGGCGTCTAAGTCGACTGAGCCAACCAAAATTTCTCTGTCATTAATGTTCCCTTCAAAGCACTATGAAGTGTTCTCAGGATTGGTTGTCACTCGAGTTACTGCAAGCCTGTTAGATCGTTCAAGCGACATATCCAAATGGGGGGCAGACAGAATTTAATTTTAATCAGATTGAACAGCCTCAGACGTTATAGCCAAAAACAAAAATTAGCTAAAATCTAGTTGAATTGTAAGGCTGTGTTATCTTGCCGTCTGTCCATTTTTGCAAATATCAGGCCAGTCTCGGCAAAATGAGATGTATATATGTGATTAATTGGAGCGATATACAAGAGGTGGCACACACTGACATCTGGCGGCTAAAAAGCAACCATATGACTCAACCACAAGCTTTTCTCGACACCTCACATTCAGACCTCAGACCCGAGAATACGGTGGACTTAGCCTTAGTAGCTCAGTCGCGCTGTTATTGCAGCTGTTCATGTGAAGAATATAAAGTATCCACACGGCCCCTAGTACCGGCTTAAGCAGATTTAGATACACCAGCTCGGGCGCTGTGATGACAGATCAGCTCAAACAAATAACTCATTTGTTGTCAATGGATGAGCATCGAGGACGCCTGATGGCGTAAATGTCTCAGCATGGGGTAAACACGGTGATTGCAAAAATACCATGAAAAACTAACCTGTAATGCCCGACGTCGTACGGCTTAAATTTCCTACCAAAATAATAAACCTACACATATTTGTCGAATGACATGTACAGGGGGCGGGCCTCGGAGACTAACAGTCCAGCAGCAGATACCTACCATATACAGGTAATACATTGGAGCGATATGCAGAATGGTGGGGAAAATTGACGACGGCTGGCAACTATAAGGCCACCATGTGACTCGGCTTCCCTCGGCACCTCACATTCAGACCCAAGAATGAGGTGGATTCTCGAACATAGCCTAAGTATCTCGGCCGCGCTTTTATTACAGCTGTTCATGTGGAGACTATAAAGTATCCTCACGGCCCCTATACCATCTTAGTTTACCGAGATATCAGACCATCGCAACACGGTCGCCATTTCGATTCTACCCATATTTCATTGCAAACAAGATTGAGCAAACAGATCATCTCCAGTAATAAAATCGTTTCTTATTCATTACAATTAATGTTTCCTCCCAATCCCTTGCTGTGATTGTCTTAAAGTTACGTATACCGATGCAAAATTCATTATAATCCAAGTTTTCACAATATAACCTTGAGCGGGCAAGAGACATGAGGCATTCCAACTAAGCCCGATTTTTGTGGGACACACTCAATCAGATTTTGTTTTTTTGTCTTATTTCAGGCCAGATTATTAGTTTGTCACCCACAAAATTATATTATTTTACTTCTGTACAACACCTGGTTCAAATGAAACCCTTTGAAACACTATCCAGATATAAGCGGAACATCTTATAGAAATAAAGAAAGAAAAAAACAGAACAAGGCGCGATAATCAGACACAAATAAAGGAAAAATACAATTTCTAGATTCATGACGTCATAGCGACGAAACTGAGGCAGTTACCGGAAGTCTGATTACTCTATATTTCAGGTCGATATCCAGAAGCAATGTGTGGAGCATTTCAGTATGATCAACCGCGAACTAAAGAAAATATGGCAGGGTGATCTCCCCTACCCCCATTTGGATTTATTGGTGTCATGACCGGATAACATCTATATGAATCCATGCTGAGGTCAAACGGGACTTAGTAGAAAGACGTATCTGGTCTAGAATTCAACGGTAGACATATATCTTTCAAGATTATATGTCAAATATCATCAAGAATGGATTACTGCGAAAGAAACAGAGAAAATCGGAGAAAATATTTCCCAAAATTCATGAGACAAAGGCTTCTCGAGCTTATGACGTCACTATGACGTGGCTATATTAGCTACAGGAATTTGGACTGTTTTATCTGCAAAGTCATTATTCGGAGGTAAATTTGTGTAAGTTTCAGATCGCGAAGCGCAGGGGTAATAAAAATATGAGGGCTGAATTACCCCTACCCCCATTCCGGTTTTAAATTTTTCAAAGCCAGTCAGCACCAAACAATTGCATGTAGCAACCTTAGGCACCACCGTAGATATCTACATCAGGTATTTAACTGACCGGGAGATGTTGATCTTCATGAAAAAGAAATCAAACAAAATCTACGCGGGGGGGTGCTAAGGAATGACATGTTCTCGCGAGTGGCTACCGGACTATATCCCCAGTGTCTAATTTGTATATAAAAATGCGTTTTAACATGTTCAACTGCAAGGCATTTATATGTGTATATATCCTCACATATGAATGAATATATTATTGCTATTGAAAAGTCCATAAAATGGACGAAACCGGTTTAGCAGTACAATATATAATTTAGATCAAAACTCTACATTTTTTGTAGTTTTATTTCTTATGTATTATTAGAAAGATTATTTAGGATTGCAAATATGAGGATATATTTGCTATAAGATCGATAAGTATACGGTTATTCCAATTTAAATACTTGTCTCCTCATTAGCTGAGCCTTCATTTTCAAATGTTTATTTTTCGAAAATTTCCATTAAATTGATAACTTTGCCGAATTGCCTTGAACAAAATATAAGTGCATCATATTTTTCACAATTTGGCTCAGATCTTTTTCCGTGGAATTATTTTTTTCTTTTTCAATTAAACAAGAATGGATAAAATGCGATGATCACACTTTGAACATTAATATCTCAGTAACCATGATAACCGGGGTTAATATCTCAGCAACCATGGTAACCGGGGTTAATATCTCAGCAACCATGGTAACCGGGATTAATATCTCAGCAACCATGGTATCCGGGGTTAATATCTCAGTAACCATGGTAACCGGGGTTAATATCTCAGCAACCATGGTAACCGGGGTTAATATCTCAGCAACCATGGTAACCGGGGTTAATATCTCAGTAACCATGGTAACCGGGGTTAATATCTCAACAACCATGGTAACCGGGGTTAATATATCAGCAACCATGGTAACCAGGGTTAATATATCAGCAACCATGGTAACCGGGGTTAATATATCAGCAACCATGGTAACCAGGGTTAATATATCAGCAACCATGGTAACCGGGGTTAATATATCAGCAACCATGGTAACCAGGGTTAATATATCAGCAACCATGGTAACCGGGGTTAATATATCAGCAACCATGGTAACCGGGGTTAATATATCAGCAACCATGGTAACCGGGGTTAATATCGCAGCAACCATGGTAACCGGGGTTAATATCTCAGCAATCATGGTAACCGGGGTTAATATCTCAGCAACCATCACAACAATTAGAAAGCTAAGGCAGCGTTTTTCCCCACGAAGTAGGCTCTCATTTGTAAATTGTCCGGTAATGAGTGAGGAGTCCATCCGAATCCTTTCGTCGGCAAAATAAGGAGAACCGTTGACATTAGAACCTTGATTTTTGGCATGAACTTGCATTAGGACACAGTTACCAGCAAGTTCTAATCTGACCTACCTTTGATGAAATTTGACCTACTTAAGTGACGTCCCATTACGCTTGGACCCCCAAGTCATCTTCCTCACCCTACTTCGTAGGTCCTGTGACGTTAGTCACGCTACTCATGAGATTTCGATTCCCATGATGAAATTTTCCACAAATAAACGGTTTTATTTATAAAACTGGATAAATCAAGTAATGGAATTAAAGCGATAAAGAGATTAAGGGCTATTAATTGATAAACTGCTAGAACAAACTGGTCGAAACGACAAAGACAAATCTGGTCCCTGCGACCTTATAAATTATGGTGTAGACGTGACCGATCAAGTATTATTATCTGACCACACTTTCCGTGGTCGGAGCGACAATATATTGATTGGTCGACCAGATAATACTTGGATCGATCGTGACTGCACCATACTTTATATGGTCAGAGCAAGTATTTTCGACCAAGTTTCTCTTGGTCAGATACCCTTCGACCACAGTTTACATGGTCAAATATTTTTAACAATGTAGTGAGAACACCATGCAGTGATTTTGTGAGAAAATTGTGAATTGCCATGGAGGCGTCTCCACTCGATCAGGGGAAATTTTGCCTCTCATAATAAGATCATGGGGGCTAAAATTGCACGTATTTTTCTACGAAGTAGGCTCTCATTTGCAAATTGTCCGGTAATGAGTGAGTGAGTAGTGAGTGAGTCCATCCGAATCCTTTCGTCGGCAAAATAAGGAGAACCGTTGACAGTAGAACCTTGATCTTTGGCATGAAGGAGCATTAGGGGACTCTTACCAGCAAGTTCTGGGCTGGCGTACTTTTGATGAAAATTTCTGGTGATTTTTGATGAAAATCACTGGTGATTCAGACCTGGGCTGTGCCCATCTTAATATAAGCAGAATTTCGACTTGGGGGGGGGGTTCTCAAGAGTTCAGTTCGCTTCGGAGTCCTGATGCCTACCCTACTTCGTAGGTCCTGTGACGTTAGTCACACTGCCATGTATACATGTATTCACCGAAATAATGTCAACTGCACAAAGAATCGATATAGCACTATAGACATGGTAGTGTGACTAACGTCACAGGACCTACGAAGTAGGGTTTGATATGATTTAAGTGCGTACGCGAGAGATGACTTGGGGGCCCTATGTGCTACAGTGAGAGAATTTAAATACCAGTTTCTAATTGACAGTGGGTACTATTAACTTTCCCAGATGTCACCGTTGGTGAGTCATTAGCGTAGCAACTATTATCGCCCTCAGTTTCTATTACCATGGACACTTATCAGTCCAGCAGTACAACACGAGGTCACCCATCCAAGTCTTGACCGGGCTCAAAGTCGCTTAACTTCGGTGATTTTACGAGAACCGATGTGTTCAACGTGATATGCCATATCAGGGAACCTTCAAAAGTCACAATAAAACATACAGCCAAGGGTTCCCGATGGGCATGACAGTGCACTCGCTGAGCCATGAATAAATAATAAAAAAATATTTATAAATCAAATTTCATCAGAATTCAGAACTTGATGGTAACAATGCCCTAATGCGCGTTCATGCCAAAAATCAAGGTTCTAATGTCAACGGTTCTCCTTATTTCGCCGACGAAAGGATTCGGATGGACTCACTCACTCACTCATTACCGGACAATTTGCAAATGGTAGCCTACTTCGCAGGAAAATGTGCGATAAAACTTCTTTCGTAAATTGACCCCAGGTGGGTAACAAACCCTTAAATGTCGACAGGCAGCGAATGTCAATAGACAACGATCAACGGAAAGCGAAAATCAGCAGGCATGAATGTCAACAGACAGTGAATATCAAAAGACACCGAAAATCAGTGGCCAACGTATATCAAAGGGCAGCGATTCTCAACCGACAGCGAATGTTAACAGATAGTGGATTTCTTTAGGCAGCGAATGTCAACAGCTCACTACAGACAGCGAATAGCATCAGGCAGCGAATGTCAACAAGCATTTATAGTGCTTGAGAGTATCTACCGACCACGACTCTCAACTAACAATGAATGTTATTAGAATGTGACTGTCGACAGATATCAGCGAGCATCAACATGGTCTAGTATACAGTATAGTGTCCTGGTACGGTACTGAGTTTGTGGCTTGAAATATTCTTATATGCTCATATTTATGTCTGGAAAAACGAAAAAAATAATATATGGGTCAAAGCTTTCTGCCATTCAGAATGTGAACAAACCTATACTTGTGTTAACTACAGGAAGTCTCGTCTCACGTACTATAGTATTCCGATCAAAAAGTAACAATCTGGAACGAACTATTTATCTCGATAGAGTGACGCACTGACAAGTATGGTGAGTATTCAACTGCATAATTTGTATATTGTACCACGATATCATAAATGCGTAGTTAGGGGCTGTATGATTGCACCAACTATAGAGAGTTTGTGTTTAGCAAATTGAAACGCCATACTATATTTACTATATAAGACGTATGGGACTAGGTATAAAAGACGCATTAAGGTGCAGGAATGATTATTATTGTCTCGCATGCTATTTAGCAGATCTGCTACTTCGCAAATAATTTCTAAAATCAGTAACATTTAGAAAGGGGTGTGCTACTTTGAAGATAATTTCTAGGATTACTGCTAGTTAGCACTTTGACTTGCCTGTTCCCAAAGGAAATATATTGTATAATTAGCACAAATGCTAAATATTGAATATTTTTCTAAATTGCAGCCAGAAGAAATATTCAATATTTATGATAACTCGCAAACGCAAATTGTCGTACTGCCTCTCCCGAGAGAAAATATATTGTATAATTAGCACAAATGCTAAATATTGAATATTTCTTCTAAATTGCAGCCGTGATATATATTGAATATTTCTTTTAAATCGCAGCTCCAAATTGTCTGACTGCCTCTCCTTAAGGAAAATATATTGTATAATTAGCACAAATGCTACATATTTTCAAACTTGCATGGGCTGGTGAATAAGGAGGTTTAAGGCAGTCCCAGGTACACATTCTTTGCTGGCCTGTGCAACTCCTCGGACAATAACAGGGATTATTCTATCGTTCTTCCTGGTTAAACAACGCGCATGCGCTGGTATATAAGGATTTTAAAGACAGTCGCAAGTACATTTTCATTTGTGGTCTGTGCAACTCCACTCAGACAATAACAGATTATTCTATAGTTCTTCCTGGTTAAACAACGCGCATATGCTGGTATATAGGCTGTTTAAGACAGTCCCAGGTAAAGCTTGATTGGTGCCCACAGAACGGGCGATATAAAGGCAACCTCACTGATGCAGACAGCTGACATGTATTCAGACTTACTGGCACAACAAATCAATCATTCAACGATGACCGAAGGTGTTTCGGAGACAATCGGTCTCTTTCAATGTAATTTCGAAATAAACAAAACGCCAAAACAACATCCTCCTTTGGTACTTGATTGCAAAAATCAAATTATATTCTAATTAGATGATATTATAAAGGTGCTAAATATTGAATATATTGTCCTTTCTCCGACAAGGTGTTACAGATATTTTAATGCGAATCTCTTCTAATTAGAGTAGATTATAAAAGTGCTAAATATTGAATATATTGTCTTTTCTCCGAAAAGACTCTTGTGGATATTTAACTGCGAATCTCTTTTATTTAGTATAGATTATAGTGCTAAATATTGAATATATTGTCTTTTCCAGACGCCAGCTACATATTTAAGTGCGAATCTTTTCTAATTAGATGATATTATAAAGGTGCTAAATATTGAATATATTGTCTCTCTCGGACGCTAGCTAGATATTTAACTGCGAATATAATTAGATGATATTTTCAAAGTACTAAATGTTCAATATATTGTCTGTTCTCAGACGTCAGCTACATATTTGAGTGCGAATCTATTCTAATTAGATAATATTATAAAGGTGCTAAATATTGGATATATTGTCCTTTCTCCGACACGGGGTTACAGATATTTTAATGCGAATATCTTCTAATTAGTCTAGATTATAAAGTGCTAAATATTGAATATATCGTCCTCTCTCCGAAAAGGCTCTTGTGGATATTTAACTGCGAATCTCTTCTAAATAGTATGGATTATAAAAGTGCTAAATATTGAATATAATATCTCTTCGCAGACGCCAGCTACATATTTAAGTGCGAATCTTTTGTAATTATATGATATTATAAAGCTGCTAAATATTGAATATATTGTCTTTCTTCAAACCTCAGATAGATATTTAACTGCGAATCTCTTCTAATTAGATGATATTATAAAGGTGCAAAATATTCAATAGATTGTCCGTCCTCAAACGTCACGTACATATTTAAATGAGAATATATTCTATTTAGATGATATTATGAAGGTGCTAAATATTGAATATATTGTCCTTTCTCCGACACGGTGGTACAGATATTTTAGTGCGAATCTCTTCTAATTAGAGTAGATTATAAAGGTGCTAAATATTGAATATATTGTCTTTTCCCAGACGCCAGCTACATATTTGAGTGCGAATCTTTAATAATTATATGAAATTATAAAGGTGCTAAATATTGAATATATTGTGTTTTCCCAGATGCCATATAGATATTGAACTGGGAATCTCTTCTAATTAGATGATATTATCAAAGTGCTAAATATTCAATATATTGTCTGTTCTCAAACGTCACCTACATATTTAAATGCGAATATATTCTAATTAGATGATATTATAAAGGTGCTAAATATTAATATATTGTCCTTTCTCCGACACAGTGTTACAGATATTTTAACGCGAATCTCTTCTAGTTAGAGTAGATTATAAAACTCAAGAGGTGTTGCAATCTTATTTAACAACAATTTTGAAATCGAAGTTTTGAGAGTACGGCGCGATACAAAAAAAGGTAACTATTTAATATTGGAAATTAAAATGCCAGAACTAACATTCACTTTAGTTTCTATTTACGCCCCAAATGAAGATGACCCAGATTTTTTCGACAATATTCAAACAATATTAGACGAATGGAATAGTCAGCATTATATCCTTTGTGGCGATTGGAATTTAGTGCAAAACCCAGATCTTGATACCTTTAATTATATCCATGTAAACCATCCAAAAGCTAGAGAAAGGGTCTTGGAGTTAAAGGAATATTATGATTTAGTAGATCCATGGCGTGAGTTTAACCCGGAGGTGAAAAGATATACTTGGCGACAGCCAACTCCACTTCAGCAATCACGCCTCGACTTTTTTTTACATCTCGTAACCTGTTACACGGAGTAAAATGTTCCAACATTCATCCCAGCTATAGATCAGATCATTCACTAGTCAGCTTATCACTCTCCTTTACAGATTTTAAAAAAGGCAAAGGATTTTGGAAATTTAATAACTCACTTCTAAAAGACAAAGACTATGTAGAGCTTGTTAAAGGTTCAATAATGGACACAGCAGAACAATACACTAGAACTGATAATACAAACCCAGTGGAAACATCCGAGCTAACAATCAATGATCAATTACTATTTGAAATGATACTACTGGGTATACGAGGCAAGTCTATATCATACTCTTCGCATAAAAAAGGGAACAAAAGAAAGAAGAATTGAAGTTGCAGGAGGATCTTGTGAGATTGGAAAGTAAAGTAGATGAATTAACAGAATACGATGAGAAACGCCGTGTCATACATGATATAGAGGAAACCAATAAAAAATTAGAATCAATTTATAAAAGTAGGGTCGAGGGAATGATGATAAGGGCGAAAGCCAGATGGTCAGAAAAAGGCGAAAAACCATCAAAATATTTTCTAAACTTAGAACATCGAAATTACCTAAATAAGGCAATAACGAGGATAGAAAACTCAAAAAATGAAATAATTACAGAAACACACCAAATACTGGAAGAAACTAAAACTTTTTATAAGAAATTGTATACAAAGAAAGACGTTTGCTCGGTAGACATAGACGGTTTAGGTGACACTGTTCCGAAACTTAATAAAATTCAGACAGAATCTATGGAGGGAGAGCTAAGCAAGGAAGAAATTTTGTTGGCTCTTAAAAATATGAAGAACGATAAAAGTCCTGGACCAGATGGATACACGGCAGAGTTTTTTAAATTTTCCCAGACGCTAGCTACATACTTAAATGCGAATCTTTTCTAATTATATGATATTATAAGGGTGATAAATATTGAATATATTGTCTTTCTCGACGCCAGATGGATATTTAACTGCGAATCTCTTCTAATTAGATGATATTATCAAAGTGCTAAATATTCAATATATTGTATATTCTCAAACGTCACCTACATACTTAAATGCGAATATATTCTAATTAGATGATATTATAAGGGTGCTAAATATTGAATATATTGTCCTTTCTCCGACACGGTGTTACAGATATTTCAATGCGAATCTCTTCTAATTAGAGTAGGTTATAAAAGTGTTAAATATTGAATATATTGTCTTTTTTCATACGTCAGCTACATATTTAAGTGCGAATCTATTCTAATTAGATAATATTATAAAGGTGCTAAATATTGAATATATTGTTCTTTTTCCGACATGGTGTTACAGATATTTTAATGCGAATATATTCTAATTAGACTAGATTATAAAAGTGCTAAATATTGAATATAGATGCTATTAAAGCAGCCCACTTTTCTGCCTACTGCGGAGTTTAGCAAAACTATCTGCACAATATTGCCAAGTATGCTATTTAGCACCATGTTAAAGCATAGGAAATTTGAAAAATATCTAAATAAAAGCCAATCCTGCACCTAACTCAAAAGGCGCAGGGGAACTTAATCCCGAGCGTTAGAGCGCCGCTGCCTTAAGCCGGGCTTTGAGCAACATCAGCACAACTGCTATATAGTTCTATATATCGGGGTTTGAAAATTAGAGTTTAAGAGCAACTGCCTTGTTTCCCTTCTGTCTCGTATTTTATTTATACAAAACGAAACCATGTGTACGTGTCGGTAAGGAAGACACGTAAAATTCTGAATCACTATCAAGTCTATATCTATGTCGAACGATCTATATAATTTATCTGATTTTCCTGTTATTTTGTGATTTACCATCTGTGGACCATATGCCTTTCGATATAGCTAAGTAATGGTATAAAAGTTAAACAGTTGACTGGTTATGGAATGTGAAAATTGGTGTTTCTCTCGATTTTCGACATCAATTTACGACATAAGGTTTCATTTTCGGTATTCCCCGAAAAATGGCGAAAGAGCAGGAGACAAAGTCTTTAAGTTGTGAAATTATGCGACGTTTAGCTGCCTGATCTCGTTTCTAAAACCGTTATACATTACAGGACGGCTAATTTCAATCAGATAGACGTGTCACAAAATTAATCAAATATCGTAAAATGCAAATGTTGGGTGTTGGCAGAATTTTAACAAAGTATTGGGTATATCAAGCTATCCATCTTCCTACTTTCAATTTTTCGAGATAGAATGCGGGAATATGGGGGCGGTGTCAAGATTTTATCTTTCTTTAGTTTCAGTTTTGCGACATAGTAAGCAGGAAGTTGGGAGTGCATGGTGGTCGAGCTTTCCATCTTTCCACGTTCAATTTTGCGAGATGGTAAGCAGTTTTGGGAGTGATGTCGAGCTTTCCATTTTTCTTCATCCAGTTCTGCGAGATATTAAGCATGAATATGGGAATGACATCTAGCTTTCCGTCTTTCTACCTCCAATTGTGCTAGACGGAATGCAAGAATATTGGAGCGTTGGTCGATCGTTCCATCTTTCTGCTTTAGATTTTGCGATATGGAATGCAGGAATATGGGAGCAGTGTCGAACATTCCATCTTTCTACTTCCAATGTTGCGAGATGGAATGCACGAATATGGGAGAATTGTCGAGCTTTCCATCTTTCTACTTTCTTTCTTTGCGAGATGGAAAGCAGAAATATGGGAGTGATGTCGCGCTTTCCATCATTTTATACTTTCAGCTTTCCATGTCTACTTTAAATTTTAGCGAGATGAAAAGCAGGGATATGGGAGCAGTGTCGAGCTGCTCATCTATCTATAGTATACTTTAACTTTTTGTGAGATGGAAAGCAGAAATATGGGAGTGGTGTCTAGTTTTCCGTCTTTATAATTTCACTTTTGCGAGATGAAAACTGACCTGGAATACGGAAGAGATGTTGAACTTTTCATCATTCTACTTAAGAAATAATGTTTTCATAGACCTGCTCAATGATTATTGTACGCATGGTTAGTTTGGGAAAATTTATTAACTTTCCCAAATTAACCGTGCGTAAAATAACCATTGAGTACGCCTATGAAAACATTATTTCTATTCTATTGCATTATTCAAATTGATTATCAACAACGATTACAATGAAAGGTTGTTAAAATATGGGAAACTTTGACATCCTTTCATCCCTCTGTAGAAAAAAACTGGTCCACTGATATTGGCCCGATTCTCCCGTTGGTAGATACTTCATGAGGAAGCTATTGTCTGAGTCTTTGTGGAGCTGAAAAGGCTCAGGTCTAGACATACTGTTGTCCCAGACTTGGCTATTGTATGCATTGTCTCGTGATTCATTTTTGGAGTATGAACCTTCCCCTCTTGGTTGGCATCGTGCCAATATCAGTGGACCGATGGAAACAACAGTTAAACTTTCCATCTTGTAATTTATTTGTTTGTCTTATTCGATTGTAACTTGTATGAACGCAGATGTCTCTTTCCACACCCGCCTTATGAAATAGAATCTCCCAAATGAACACCTGCACTTGACACATGTACATTTCGCATAACTGTGCTAAAAAGCTCAATAAATGCACAGTTAGCAAGTTGTTAGAAACACAAGTGTTATAGAATTAAGAAATAATGTTCTCAAAGGCGTGCTAAATTGTTATTTTACGCACGGTTAGTGTTGGAAAGTTTATATTTATTAACTTTCCCTCACTAACCGTGCGTAAAATCGCCATTAAGCACGCCTATCAAAACATTATTTCTATTCTATTGCACTACTCAAATTGATTATCAACAAAGATTATAATGAAAGGTTGAAAACATATTTTAAACTTTGGCAATCTTTCGCCCCTTTTTTGAAAAAAACTCGTCCACTGATGTTGGCACGATACTCCCGTCTCGGTTGACATCGTGCCATTGTCAGTGGACGAGTTTTTGTGGTGTCTCAAGTGGAGAGTAATTCTGTCAGCTGACCAGGCTCTGTGGAACATACTTGGATTTAGGTCTATCTGTGTCGCTTTATTAAACAATTTCACGATGAAAACAGCAGTTAAACTTGAGAAAGAAATTCCATCTTGTAATTTATATGTGTGTTGTATGAAGCAGACGACCCCTTCCTCTCCCGCCTTGTAAAATAGAATCTCACGATGAACACCTACACATGTACATTACACACAACTGTGCTAATCCACTCGATAAATGCACAGTTAAAAAGTTGTTAGACACAAGTGTTATAGAAGTTCAAATTACAAGATGGAAAGCTGGATATTGAAGTGTTACACGGAACGGCTGTGACTACATGTATGTCTGTTACATTATGACCTAAATATTGACAGTACTGTGCAGAACATTCAGAGGAAGAGGGTAGAGCACACTGACCTCCCGGATAACAAATATATTTAATTGCTCATGTAATCGTGGTAATGCCCATTATACTATATTGTCCTCTTCACTACCCTGCATGTGCTGTCGGGTTACGGTACCTATCCTTCACGCTCAATTAGTCCGCGCGTATATACAAGATACATACAACTCTGCCACTCGGCACGGTCTCGTAGTATAATGTAGGACTCGACCCGCACTGGCAGGAATTCTATTGGTAGCCATGTTGAAACTACTTTCAAGCACAGTATTCCGCCCAATCTCTGAACATCGCATATCGGTCGGATTTCCGTAGAATCATGGAGGTCGGTCTATGATGAAAAGCCAGGAGAAACACCTAGAACCAGGATCTTTCGAGAACAGAATCAGAAGGACTATTCAGTTGAATTTGTTGTGTAGTTTATAGCATGGAAATACGAGAACTATGTGAGCGGACATGTGTGCTCTGTCACACGCCCAGTGGATCACATTTATGCCCTCCACTATTCATGTGCAGGGTCAGATGCTCTGACGGAATCAGCTGAACAGCCGCGAAAGACAACTCTGCAAGCATAATCTCGCTCATTTCCGTGACGAGTCGGGATATGACGTTCGGGTGTAAATTGTTGGGTTAAACGTGGTAAAATCAGGCACTGGTCTTTGATCTAAACGCTTGAGGAGAACAGAGACGGTGATTCGCTCCACCCTCCCCGACAACAAGTGGATTAGTCCAATGGAGGACTTGCACAATTTCAACTATCCAAACAGGTTATGTGATTGTCACTTCCTGTTTGTCGATTTTGGCCCAGTTAACCAATCAACTGACAGAACTAGCACTTCCGGTTTATCTTTTGTTCCTATTGTGCAAGCACAGATACATTGACCACATCATACATATTTATTTGACATGGGAACAATGAACACCAAAATCAATTTAAATAATTAAGATCCTATAGCGACATTGACAAGTGGGGAGCGTTGATAATTTCAATTCAATTCAATTTATTTCCATACATGCAACATACAGAAATATTGGTTCATATTAAAAACTACAGGACAAGACAAATGCATATACATACACATATATGTATAAAAGTGGTCTTCTGATGTGGAGAAGGTGTATCTCATACACATATATATATAGATACATACATACACACACAGATAGTATATGGTACTGTAACAAAGTTATTTGGAAGTCAATAAAGCTTATCTGGAAGTCAATAAAGCATAGATCTCTTAGCTTTTCGCCACTAGGACATTAACATAGATATGAATTTATTAAAATTAACTGTGATACATACACTTTTACCAGATACGGTAAGGTATTAAATAAATTTATCACTGACACGTGACTTTTTGCCGATGCTAATTGATTAACTAGGTCGATTGCAAAGGGGTCGAGAGAAGAAAAATTCGACCCAATGAATCAACCCAATTAACCAATTAGTAACGGTAACTCCGGGTGGTGATCAACATATTGAATGAACTTCACCTTTGCTAATGACCTAGAGAAGCTGTCCTGCTATGTAAAACAATTAAAGAATAACAAAGGGTGGCACCTTTAAGACTAAGCTTAATAGTCACGAGCTTTCGCAAATAGTGGATATCTGCTTGGTCAGGTGAATCCGAAGCAGATATTCACTATCTGCGGAAGCTCGTGGCCATTAAACTTAGTTAGTCTTCAATCTAATTAAATTAAATCTGATCTGCTCCCCCATTTGGGTATGTCGCTTGTGGGATCTAACAGGCTTGCGGTAACTCGAGTGTCAACTAATCCTGAGAACTCTTCATAGTGATTGGAAGGGAACATCAATGATAGAGAATTTTTGGATGGCTCAGTCGAATAAGACGCCGCGTTGGCGGGATGTCCTTTGATGTTGCCGCGGCCCCGGCATCGTGGCACCATAATACGGGGTAGATATATTGGCTGGTCTTTGGTGTAACCGTTAGGGTTAACAGAGACAGTGACCATATTCCCCCTCCTCGACTACAAGTGGATTAGTCCATATGCGAGCGTGATCTCATAATGCTATTAAATATCCATATATGGGCGCTCAGAACACCAAATTCAATTGAAATACGTAAGATCCTATATAGCGACATGTACGATTGGGGAGCATTGATAGGATATTAATTTATTAGGATTGAGTTATTCTTAAAGGTGCCACCCTTTGTTATTCCTTTATCCTACACAGACTAACACGGCTACCCCCAATTTCAAATAAAACAAGTAGTTCTGAATATTATATCAAAGGCCGAACTAGACTGAATTCAGGCTCATTTATCTATTGGGTAACTTCAGTGAAGTTTCTATCGAAATATTTTTTCTTTCATACAGCAGTGTGGCATTTTATCAGACCCTGTTCGAGTGGGACGAGGTTGCCGACAAGGCGATCCTCTTTAGCCGTATTTATTCATTCTGTGTGCGGAAAATTATATTAGCAGTACTTATCCGCGAGAATAAAAGGAATCCAAATCGGGGATGTAGAATATAAAATTTCACAGTTTGCGGACGATACAACTATATTTCTGGATGGATCCGATGCCTCTCTCGAAGCATATTTAGAAACACTTGAACCCGGCTGTCTGGCCTGAAAGTAAATAAGGACAAAACAAAAATATTCTGTTTAGGGAGAAAGAAAAAACCACCGGACAAATCAGGTTTACAATATAATTTAGATTGGTCACAAAAAACATTTGATTTGTTGGGAGTTACTTTTACGTTAGGTATGGAGGATGTGGTAGATATAAACTATGACGAGAAAATAAAGGGAATCAAGCAACTTTTAAATAACTGATCGAAAAGATCCCTAACCGTCCGCGGTAGAGTGACAATGATAAAATCACTAGCAATTCCAAAACTAAATCATTTACTCTTCACTCTCCCCAAACTACAATCTATGTTATATCAATTTATATGGGGTGGGAATGACAAAATAAAAAGGATACAACTTTGTCAAGATTACGATTAGGGAGGGGTGAAAATGGTGGATCTTGATGAATTTGCCAGATCGATCAAAATCACCTGTTTTCGACGAATTATAAAAAGACCTAATCCCAGCAAAAATATACTATATCATACTTTAAACATTGCCTATGGTTTGAAGCAATGTGGATCAAAACATCTAGAAAAACTAGATAAACATTTAGATAACCCTTTTTGGAAAGATACATTATCTGCATGGAGCAGATTTATGAAACAAATTGAAATCAAATATCTGGAGGATGCAATGTCAGAGGTCATTTGGTTTAACGACCACATCACCGTGAACCAGTGTTCAATAAAAAATTGTACCAACATGGAATCAGACATCATCCGAACGCATGGCACGATCATACGTATAGAAACTTCTGCTCGTAGCCATGCGGTAACGGGTGCTATCTGAGTGTAATAGGGCGTTTCCCAAATGGTCACATCCGACTGGTCCCGTTACATCCGACATTGGTGCAATCACATTCATACAACGAAGACACACCTCCAGAAAGCGATGATCCCATGGTGGGCCTTGAAGTGCCCCCATCACAAAATAAAAAGCATATCATTTTCTTGTGGTCTGCCGCCGATTTTATTTTGTTTTCAAATATGTTAGGCCGTTTGTAATATGATTTTTCTTAAGATAAACAAAGAAGCATGCTCCACTAGAGTGAGAAATAAAATAGCTAATTCGCACAACTTCGTTTTGGTCTCACGTAGACTTCCCCAGTCTTGCGCCTCGTGAAACTGACATGTCTGCATGTCTGAGAAATATTTGAATACAGATAATTTCATTGGCTCGTTTAAATGGGGCCGACATTTGACCTCATGCTTTGGGAACAACTTTCGAACTGGATTATCTCCCTCTAGATAGATGGCGCTGGGTGAAATACATGCCGAATCACAGCGAAAATCTAAGGGTAGTGTTAAGTGAAACGTGAAATGCCCTTAGCAAGCTAAGATGGGAATCAGATTCATAAATGACCTTTTCGACATAGATGGGAATTTTTATTCAAAAGAAAAACTAGAGCTTTATGATCTAAAAACAAACTTCCTAGAATATGGAAGGATCCGCAATATAGTGAAACTGTTTTTAAGACCTTTCGTACCCATGAATTCAAAATTACCGAACCCTATCAGGCCATTATCCATCCAAATTCTTACTAAATTCGAAAAAGAAACAAAACCTTTTTATGTAACACTGGTCAACGCGAAACACAGGAAACCGACCAGTGAAAAAAAGTGAGAAACAATTTTGACTTTTAAGCCTGAAGAATGGAAACAAATACATATAACCCCTTTCAAATGTACTTCAGATACGAATTTGAGATGGTTCCAATACCGAATTATAAATATAATCCTTGCCACCAACTCTTTCTTGCACAAGATTCGTGTTTTAGATTCGGAAATGTGTGGTTTTTGTAAAGAAGATAAAGAAACTATCAGCCATATATTTTTTGATTGTAATGTGTCAGCACAATTTTGGAGAGATTTATTTTCATGGATTTCGAATACTGTACCAAATTTAGAGATCAGAAATGTAACAAAAAAACTTATTCTATTTGGAATACTCCCCTGTTGTTAGCAAAACGTTACCTGTACCAGTGTAAGCTGAAGGGGAATACTTCCAGAATCAGCCCTTTTAAATCTTTAGTACACCAGTATTACGAAACTGAAAATATGTCATTCTTTATACAATGTCGACACGGTCAATTCAAAACAAGGTGGTCCTTTTGGGGAACTCTGATAAATTAGTATTCAATCTGCTCACTTTAATATTTCTTGTCAATAAGCTACTTTTTTTGTGTGTATGTATCTGTGAAACGTAGTTTTTCTTTTCTTTCTGTTTGTTCTTTTTTGTTCTAGATAAAAAAAGGGTTTCTAATATCACACTTGAACTTAGCACAGTACTTATAACTATATGTATCATTAATATGTCCAAGGGTTTGTCGTCGCCTGTTTTTCCTGTTATGTGACTTCTTTGTGATTGTATTGTTTCTCTTGTTGCTCTTGTGAACCTGAATAAATATTTATTTTAAAAAAAAACTTCGGTGAAGCCCGTTCAGTCAGTGGAAATGATTTTCAGTCGAAGCCCGAATTTGTTTAGGGATTTGCTCTATTGAATTGTGAGGTCTTGAGCTATGGGATCAAGTTTAATAGAAGCAATAGTGCATAGCGGGATATCTTCCCGTTTTACGGCACTTGATTGGTCAATTCAAATTTTCGAACAGAAATTCTGTATTTTCATTGGCCGGTGGATAAAACTGGAAGAACATCTAACCAACCATAAAGATTCTTCAGTGGTTCAATATTAGAGACTTTACGGTAAAGCATATAAATATTACATGTAAGTTTTACAGCGGAAGATAAAAGTCACATAATAATCGACACGGGCGAAGAATTATATGTATATATATAGGAATGTATATTTTGAGTCATCCGGGAAGTGAAATAGAAGAAATAACGAATAAATCTGGTGTTACAATATATTATCCGGTTGATCAGATTTATTCGTTATTTCTTCTATATGTATATATATTGAAAATATGTTTAAAAGAATGATAGGTTAAATGATGTTAATATTTAATATTTATTTATGAGTTTACAATATCCGGGTATGTACAGGTGCAGGCCAGTCCATATCGATTGGATTTTTTAACAAAGACTTTGAAAATTTATGAATTTATGTCATTGTCAACAGCAAATCCGTGGGTGGGAATATGCAATTTAAATGATAGATAGGCTTGGGAATACCGAGTCATCCTTCACTTAAATGCTCGAACAATCGATCATAGATGTGTATTTGTGCGAGTCGCATACGCAAACTTTCAGTTTAATGAGGGGGCTTTCCGACATTGTTACAAGTGTTTTTCACGTACACCTAATTCCTTCTCCTAATTCTTGGCTATTGTCTGGAAATTAACTCAAGATCGATTGCTCTCGGAAAAAAAACCCCATCACTTTTAAAACTTTTTAGCGATCAAATATAATACAATACACGAGGAATATGATCAGCGCAAGATTAAATAAATATATTTCTATATTTTACAAATTCTAGGAAATAAAAACGAGTAGAAGAAAATGTAATGCCCACAGGCGATCTAAATTTCTGAAAAATGCACTCTCAACGCCAAATATATATAATCTGAATTCGGCGAATTATATCTGTCTTCATATACCGGTTAATACTGTATGCAGACTGATTCTCAAAGCGACCTTTTCCACTGTCCCTGTTGTCGCCTCAGGGAGTAACACACTACCGGATCCTATTTTAAGTTGGCCGAATTTCTATTCAGAATTCCATTGTGCATTCTCCGTCTCATGGGTTCGCTAAGTTATTGCTATGTTTCCTTGAATAGAATTCTTTAATTTTTCTTCCGTGAAGACGTCCCATCATGGACGATACCTGTAAATATCAGGTAAGTTAAAATATCTTTGACAAGTCACTGAAACACATGTCCAACTGAGTGTAACGGAAAATAGAAATAGACAAAATGCATTACACAGGTAAATTTTAAGCAGTTATATCCTCAGCGTTCAATATGAGCATTGTACCAGATATGTTTATCTAAACTGTGCATGTTGTAGTTTAACAATGTTCCTACAGACTGTTAAAACAGCTACACTTCACTACAGTTTCCATTGTTATAAAAGAGTATAATATATACGGTACGTACAAACACGGGTGTAATGGTCTTAACTCCTATACACCATGTAGACATACATGTACACCACTCTAACAGGTAAAAAATATCCCAAACCGAGTAAAAGTAGGTCAATGCACACTGTCGACATCATAATATCTTCTGTCTATCAAACATGGTTTTGAGAATATTCTCGTGTGGTTATACAGTCGAGTGATTTTACCGCAGTATTTTGAAAGTACTTTAATGGTACGTTTTTCTGTCCTTGAACCTATAGTTGATATGGGAAGAACGAATGAATGAGAGGGTACATGGACAAATTCCGGAAAAACTAAATACATGTACAACTGTGTATTTGCTTGTAACTAGTCAAACGAGGAATAACTTATGGTTTTCCATTTGAACGTATGTTCGTAGCGATTTGATTTGACTGCATGGGGTGTTATCAAAACGAGGACCGAAGACCCCAAACCTGCATCCCACACCCTCACGCCGCCACCCTCACACAGCCCAGAAATCCCAGGATCTTCGCTTTGGTTTTCCCCATATGGTTTGATAGCGCCAATACCAAAACGAAGATCGAAGATGGAAGGCCCTCTTGGGAGGCTCTTTTGGGGAAGGGTCTTCGTTTTTGGGTCTTCGGTCTTCGTTTCGATAACACCCGATTTGACATGGGTTCGCGCAGATGTGCGATTATTCTTTGTACTTTTGTAATGATCTTTTTTTTTACATTTCTATGATTCCACACATTGCATGTTTGCGATATAAGGGCTGTTTATATCGGATTCTATAGAATATAGGATGTTGGCAGTGATTATATCAAATTCAGATGGTCCATTTCACGGAATATCCAACACAAGTAACAATAGCAGTTTAGCCTCGGGAGGAAAGCAAATGATTCTTTTTAATTTTACTTTCAACATATATGACGTTTATTCATGTGTCATTCAGTAACTCTCACAAGCAGCAAATACAACTATTCTAGTTTACAATAGTGACTGGTTCAATTAGCCTACTAGACTGGCTCCAATGATCAACAAAATATTTATAGTTCACTGATGAATATCACGAAGTACTGGTTGACCCTAATTATATTTACCAAAGTATAGTAAATCTGGATGTATAGTAGTAAGTCAGGTAATACCACATTGATTAAGGTAAGTCAGGTAATACCACATTGATTAAGGTAAGTCAGGTAATACCACATTGATTAAGGTAAGTCAGGTAATACCACATTGATTAAGGTAAGTCAGGTAATACCACATTCATTAAATTCCCCATGTTAGAGAGGAAAGGAATAATTTTGACTTTTCTTAGGCTGAACTAGTATTTATCGTAACGTTTAACACTACTTGTGACATGGACCTGAACTATGGCCTACAGTCACACAGAATTCTACAGATGTTGATTGATATGGGCGACTAATAGTTTGCATTGATATCATTTGAAGTGATTGAAACATTGTATATAGCCCAGCAATATCTCTGTGACGTCCGAGTGTAGTATTGAGAGCCCATTGTGTTGACATATATAGAACAAGTATAAATCATTCAACCGATGACGACGCAAAGTGAAGTATATACTTGTCAAATAGACGAAAGTCTTTGGAGTGTCTTAAATTCAATTCAGTTTAATCAATACAAACTTCTAAAGGTGAAGGAAGGGTTAACATTTACCGCTATACACAGATCTTACTGTACGGATAGGATCTTTGCACGAATGCATGCCAAGATAAATGTCAATGCCTGTACGATATCAATAATTCTCATATAAATTTAGATAAAGTACTTTTTGCTGATCCTAACTTTGAAATGGTTCATAATAATGAACAGTTAATTTGTGGGATAAATTTTGTACGCGTACCTTTATAGTTTATAGTTATGGGCATATAGTACTTAGTCTTAAAGGTGCCACCTTCGTTATTCATTTATTCCATACAGACAAGCACGGTTACCCCCATGGGTTCCTGTTGCTTCAATGCATTTTGCTGAGAAGCAAAACTTGATAATGTGATGTCTAGCACTGTAATATCACTTGTCTTTATTGCACCATGTAAGCGTCTTGTCTGTGTCTTGTGTGCTGTTCTCAGTGTTTTTTTGGGTGGATGGAGGGTGTCTGGTTTCATGCTGCTTCAGAGATTTGCTTCTTTGAAGTAACAGGAACGCAACTTGACTGTGTGGTGCTTAGTTGTTTCGTCGCGATACAGCTGAAATATTGATGAAATCGACGTTAAATTCCATTCACTCACTCACTCACCCATAGATTCGTCAACATTTAATGATTTTTTATAGAAACAACAGTGCATCGCGTGAAATCCTACTGTATTTCACTTGATTGGTCAATTCAAATTTTTAAAATGAAATCTGGCATTTTCATTGGCCTGTGGAAAAAATGAAAGAAATACAACCAATCACTGTGTTTCTGTAAAGATTCATTCAAACGCCAATAATATCGACCAGACTTAAGTGATCCGTGCAATCGTCCAGTGTGTTTTGGCATTCTATTTCGTCGTTGACTTAACTTTGTTAAATTACGTCTGCCTTGAACATTTCGTAAACAAAGCCTTTTCATGAGTTTGTACTTTGTTTCAAGGAGATAGTGGCTACCGAACAGAAGCAAGGTTTCTAAAGAGCGTGTGTATGCACGTGACAGCATCTCACATTTCGAGCGTAACGAAGTCTCGGCAACATATGGGGGCAAATAAGTTTGGACATGATTTGTGCATTTATTCCGAAATTTGAGTCAAATTTGCGAAACAATAAACAAAAAATGTTACAACATTGTAAGCACAACTTCATGATGCTTTGAAAATAACATGAGAGGTATTAGAACTGTTCTGTTATTCTGAAGATATTTTTGAAAATTTAAGAAAGACAATGCACAAAATATATGCACATACATATACTGTGCGGAATTTCACTGCCGTTGAGAAAAATTGACGCAGATATATTGCTGAGAGTCAGCTACAGTCCAAATGTGAGACAGACAGTAGTATCATTAAAACAAACTATACATTATTCACCCTGACTGGCTCATGGAGAGAAAATGTACAATATTGATACTAACTGTCTGTTCCAGCCTGCCTGGGGAGGGGGGAGAGCATTCCGGTCCACAACTATTTATTTTCGTTACACTTTGTGGTATAGGGCTGAAACATTCCATACTATATATCTCAAGCTCTACAAGAAAATGTAAAAAAAAACCTCTCGGATGGTCGACATGATGACGTCACAGCGACGTCATCTTGTCGGACGCCATTTCTTGTGCTGAAAAGTTTGGTAGGGGGGACCATGACCAGCACAGATAGGATTAAAATGCAATGGCAAGGGTCGTTGCAATGTTAAGGGCTTCTTCTTAATTGAGTTAAGAGGTTCTTCAAACGCTCAGAATATAACAATGCTTTGAGTGTATTGTGATTCTATCAGTACTGGGAAGCCCTTCCATATCAGGATTTGAGTTCTAGTTCTGATGAAACCGGATTCACCGGAACTGATGGACGGTTTCTGATTGATAGGCTATGCTGACAGAAATTCGGGACAACGAGGAGAAAGTTTTTCTCGGTGTTCACGTAACAATGTAAGCTAGACTTGTATACACTTGTTCTGACTAAGTATTCCCATCAAAGGAACATGTTAAACTTTTCCTGCGTTGAGCCGCTGCTTCGAAAAATATATATATTTCTACTTAAGCCGATGTAAGGGGAAAGAGTGCCGGAAGGAGAAAATGGGTGTCTGGGTATCAATGATTGGTCCTCAGCTACAGTTATAGTTTGGACATATACTTATATACGGTTTGGACTTCCCAGATATCTATTATTATTCGAAATTGAGATTTTATGTATTTTAAAGATCGAAATGTTTGCCTCTAATGGAATCCACCTTCTTGTATTCTCCAGCAACCCTTGCATTGCCAGATTTCTGTAGAGGCTTTGGATGTAAAATTGCGTGCTCTGTCGTCCTTCACAAACTGTAGTCTCTAAAACCCTTCGCACAAGAATGAAAAACTGGAAAGGGGGAAAATGGCAAGAGAACATTTAATTGGAGTTTCCTTCATCCCTGCTCCACTATGACCGACGGCTTAATGGTTCCGCGTCAATAATCGACAAACATCCACACGAAGCAACCCCCATGTTCCGCATAAGATTATTACTAAATAACTAACGTTTAAACTTTTGTTATGGTGATTTTTAGATGATAACCTAAGAGGATATTGACACAGAATGGCTGACACCGAGAAACCAGAGAGACCCACATCGGGGATATTCCCAATGTTACGGATTCCTCGAAGGTCCCGGTATTCCCCGGCACAGCAAGCAGGCAATAAGGTAACAAGGCATTTACTGTATTGTGGAGGTTCGTACGAACCTCTTGTTTGTACAGCTGGTATTTGCCTGTGTCTGAGCAAGGCAGATGATCTGATGGTCAGTGGCAATTCCCGTCTTCGAAAAAATCATTCTTTTCATCCAAGTTATACGATGAGAACAATTCTTCAATTTGTATCCTGAATAGACAACATCTGGAAAGATGTCAGGAAGTTGTCGAGTATTACATTGATCTTTCTTGTACAGCCCATAGCCCTGGGTTAAGATAAAAGACATGGCAAACAACAATTGTTGGTATTGAGAGAATGCGCTTAATATGGGCATCTTTCTTTCATGTCAGTCGAAGTTTTCAGTCTATTCTTTTTAACTATAACAATGCTTAACGGGCCAGACAAATATATTTCATATCTTTCTTATTGAATATTCCTATCCAGAAAGGGGTACCAACAATTTAAAAATTGTGTTTCTCTCACCTATCGAGGGATTGATCTGTGAAAAAAGCCTTTCAAGACTAGTTTTTATATATGTCCTCTACTGCGTCCCTATTATGGCGATTTTCCGAATCCCCAGTTTTACCATTTGACGATGACCAGTCTAAAATCACAAGTGCTGTATCAGAAGCAATACAACACTTTACAATGCTGAATTTAACACATGTGAAGTTGCTCCTGACACAGCACTATAACGTTGGATATACATGTGGTGGATCTGACCTGTGCTCGATTTGTCCGAGATAGAGGGCTTAATATTTGTTTAAAGAGTCATAACATCCACAGGAGTCCAAGTATAAATTAGCTGAGATGTCCAGTGTCATATATCAAAAGTCTTATTAAGAAGTAGTTCCATCAGGTTAGACAGCCAAGGATCAGGTCAGAGTTCATGATCTGCACTGGGAGAGGACCTGCTAAGGCCAGCTAGATAATATAGGCCAGTCACCACAGTCACTCTCAGAATCTACATCTGTTACCAATTCACTAGCTTGAATTTCCTATCTGCATAATAGGAATGCAGGCTAGGATTGTTAAAAACTGTTCAGGACATAATGTACTGAAATGTATGGAGGAAGAACAATAAGTCATGACATGCTAATGCTCAATGTTGAGAAGTATATAAAAGGACTGTGAATAAATTATTGATGTCAAAGTACATTATACAAGTATTATCGATAAACTTAGCACATTCAACGCTTCCTCTATGGAACTTCTAGTGCCAGCTGTGTACTAATGTTTGTGAGGGATCAGTTTGGTGTAAGTTTCTCCGGGTTCAACGGGTTTGGTTTGCAACAATTGCATGCCAAAATGCTGAATTGTTTTGATCATGTCTAAAATACCAGAACAAACTGTGTAGCTTATACATGTATGTATGGAGCATCATGAAGTCTTCAATCAAGTACCAAGTATTATCAGGTAGTGACAAACCTGTCCTTTTTATTCGTTTTTAACAAAATATAAATACAATCACCCTCATATGCTCATTGTGTATTTTATATTATTCTTAATTTCATCGGAAGCAAAACTCATTTCATGGGTGAGATACAGGGGTAATTCTACCGAAATGTAGTAAATTTGGGAATAATTTTTTCCAAAGGACCTTGTATCTTCAGATTGGTAAATGTCCCCGAGTCAGGTGCAATGCAGAAGTACCAAAATACAATACTTCCCCTAGAAGAAATTGTTCAATTGGCATGAAGTACAATATTGTATTGTATACTCAGAAAATTTCAAGGCATTGAATCTAATGATTCTCGAGTAACAGGGCCGTAAAGTAGTGCATTCGTGCAAAATGGTTGATTCTGAGGTGAAAACAATTCTTATTGTTCTCTGTAAACTTATGAAGATAAACGATAACTAGAACCAGATTTGGTCTACGACTACATATTGGAGCAGCGAATATGCTGCACCAAGATGGTTCTGGTTATCGTTTTTCTTCATATGTTTATAGAAAGAAATATGAGGTGTTTTCGCCTCAAAATTGGCGATTTTGCACGAATGCACTACTTCACGGCACTGTTATTCGAGAATGATGAGACTCAGTGCCTTGAAAATTTTCTGAGTATAATATTGTACTTCATGCCAACTGAACAATTTCTTGTATATTTTTGGCACTTCTGCTACACCTGTTCTGGGGCCATTTACCCGTCTAAACATACGTGTTCTTTTCAAATGCTATTGTTATGGTAAAATGGTGTATCAGTGCACTCATTATATGCAGATTTCTTTGTGAAATATTCAGATGTTCCTCATATTTTCGTGTGTATGTTGAAAGATATAGCTGCCTTTTCCGTTACGCCGACATTTCCATTCATATTTTTTTTAATTTTTATTCTTTAAATATATATATATTATTAGTCACAGTAGTTATCAGCAATTTAGACTAAGCTCTTTGACTGTTATTTTTTGCGTGTTTGGAATATATACCTATGATATTTTTCAGATTTGTAAAATATACTTAACAATAAAGACATTTCCATCGTTAAGTGTTTTTAAATGGCATCTTGCAGTTTGCAACCACTGATACTATGGATTGTATTATTGATCCTCGGATCATCTTGTCATTTCTGCATGAATCGGGTTTGCAGGTATGATTTTAACATATATTATACATGAACGGTAACGACAATTTAAAGGTATACATATGGACGTTTACATGAAATACAACCAGAAATCTTGTGATCGACGTTCTCTTGTATGCGCTGAAACCTTCTCCGATCAATAATGGAAAACATCCTTTGCTAATCACGTGATTATTGCGCCAGGGCCCCCTCCTTTCAATGTGTCTTCAACATCAATAGAACGTACCGGTAACGGTGAAGACAACAGTAATGGGACATGGTAAAAATTAAAAAATAATATATGTGTTGAAATATTACACATATTGTTATTTATAAGATAAATTTTGTATATACTGGCCAAACATGCGCTATTTCGGCAAAAGAAATTTCACTGAAAGTATTCATTTTTATAATTAGGACAACATATAAAATTGACAGTTTATCGGGGTAAACCATAGGAAAGACTACATGAAACATTATAATAAACTACAGCCTGTTATAAAACATAAAATACATTATTATTTCTTTGCTCTATGCAAGAGAACTGTTCAAATCTGCGAGAAAGTGTGGATTTATCTTCTGAAAAAGTTGTGTGACAAAGATTCATCACAAATTTCGGTAGAATTACCCAAGAGACCCGAATGTCAGATGAGTATTTACTAATTTGGATCGAAAAATCGGCCCAAAAATGGCTATTGGAAACAGTGGCGTCATCATGGCGGCCATCTTCGATTTGTTTTTACACTTTCTGGCAGAGCTTTACCGAACGGTAAGTTTCAGCTTGACAGTCAGGCTTAAAAAAAAAAAATATTTAGCCCCCATCCCCACCCCCGAGGCTGCGGTTATACCCCAAGTCGCCCAGGTCAGATAGGGTTGAAATCTTTACACATAAACTCCGTAAAAAAACACTCCGTAAAAAATCCCACTTTCTGTTTCTCTCCATTTTAAAGTATATCTGTGGCACTTTGAGTCATATATGTAAGTCATATTCAAGAAGACGATGTGAAAAACGAAACGTAGTAAAGTTTTTCCCGCAACATTTTACTCTTATTCAGTCACAGAGGATTCAAAGACATGTTTTAGTGGGAAATGGAATCTGCCTTGCCCCTTTTGACGTCAGAGATGACGTTAACGACATCATAATTCGAGCGTCCTGCGCCGTCTGCGGGACGTCGCGGCAATGCAGAGAATGGAACAGTTTTGTAACAATGTTGCGTTGTGCCGTGGTTTATCGTTCAGTAATAACGTTCCGACATGCACAAGTGTTAAATTAAGGTGGCCCCCTGGTTACAAGAATGGCTGATCTGCGCAGCTCTTTGCGCAGAGCAATTACCTCCCTTATAGTCGTACTCTTGTGCGCGGATGGATAGAATGAGATACTGTGACATGCTGCGTTTACTAAGCATCGTTTGTGACATCATGACGTCGAATGCCAAACTCTTTGTTGGCGTGGCATTTGTCGACGTCATGACGTTGCATTGTTGCGACTTCATGCAAAATGGCGGGAGAAAATGTGGGAGTACGTAGATTCGGAGCCCTATTCATGCCCTTTTTTGGATGGCGACCTGCCTTATATTTGAGTTATTAAAAAACTACATACTTCAAGGAATACATAGTAAAAAAATGAGAAAATTGACATGACTTGAATATTCTGAAAACAATTATGTCTCAAGTATTGAGTGTTTTACATAGTAATCACATTGTACCAATTTGCCACAGGTACACGTTATACAACCTGAAAATTAGAAAAAAGTAATACGCTATGCCCCAATTTTTATATCATTTTCTGATATAGGATGGACTTCCTGAGCTATACAAAAAATATGAGAAAAATGACATGACTTTGCACCGAAACCAGGTGGCTCCCTGGTTTAGATGCAAAGTCATGTCATTTTGTGTATACTTTTCCCACTACACGATTTATTGAAATCGTCTACATAAAAGTGAGCGATCAATTGATTTAGTCAGAACTGCAGCCAAGCTGTTGATCTTGATAGTAAACAGAGTAGTAGACAAAATACTGCCCTGTGGGACACCCTGGTCTTGATCAAAATGATCAGACATAGTTGTACCCAAACGAATTTGGAATTGTCTATCAGTCAAAAAGTTGGAAAAAAAAGGGTAAACGCCCTTTTAATCCCATATTTTGAAGATCTTTAAGAATCCCGTATTTTCATGTAGTATCGTAGGCTTTTTCTAAATCAAAAAAGATAGAAACCACATGTTCGTTCTTGGCGAAAGCCTTCTTAACATACGAATCTAATCTGACTAAATGATCAATGGCACTTCTATTTTTACGGAAACCAACCTGAATATCAGTAAGTTTCTTTTCAGTCTCCAGGTACCAAACAAGGCGATCATTTATCATGCGTTCCATTGATTTGCAGACACAGCTTGTCGGTGAAATCGGACTAAAATTACCAGGGTCGGTATGGTCATGACCTTTGGTACTGGTATAACTATGGCATTGTGCCATGACGTAGGAAAGTCTTCTCTATACCAAAGTCTATTGAATATGCGTAATAGGATTTCTAGAGATGATTCCGGTAGATGTTTCAAAAGCTGATAATGAATATTATCAGGGCCTGCAGCAGAATCATGAGCTTTCGTGAGAGAAGCATGAAGTTCTTCAATTGTAAACGAAGCGTTATAGCCTTCATGGTTACCGGAGGTGAATTTAATTTCATTTTTCTCTTCTCTTTTTTGGAAACTTTGAAATTTAGGTACGTAATTTTCTGATGAAGAGTTTTTGGCAATTGTTTCTCCTAATTTATTTGTAATTTCTACTCTGTCAGTAATCGCCTGATTTCCATCGTTGAGATGATGAACGCTGGACTTGGAACTTTTACCTTTTATTCTTTGGATCATATTCCAAACTTTTGTTATAGGAGTATGAGTATTTATCTTAGACTATCTTAGACTACCAGAAGAAGTTATGTACACTGTGCATAATGTGAAAACAGAATTCAAGGTAATACGAACTGCTACAGCTTGTAAATCTGTCACTAAATCAACAGGACTGTGTAAAACACCCATTTTAACCAAGATTGAAGAGCCGCCTGTAGCTTTTCCATTTTCGTCTAAAGCGTAGGAATGAATAAAGCGAAATTTAAATTTATCTTTATCTGCTTTCTTCAGAAAGGTCTCGTTGAGACAAAAAGCTGATGGTTCATAATCTTGAGTTAATAATTGGAGTTCATTTAAATTTGGCCAAACTCCCCTGCAATTCCACTGAACGATAGTCGGTGGCTGAGGCATCTTTAGTCTGTATATAGAAATAAAACACAAAACTGCCCAAGTCAAGATATATAAGGTTAGCTTAGCCATTATGTACGTTTTATTTTGGGTAATTCTTTTTGATCGTTCTTTTTGTTTTTCCTTTGTTCTCTTCTCTTTTTGACTTTTCCTCTTATAAACATCTTTCTCTCTCTCTCTCTTGTCCCAACAAGTCCTTCGACCTTTGATTCAAGGAAGTCTCGCCTTTCAATGGGCGCTCATTACAGTCAACATACTCCTCATCAGAAAGCATGGACGACTCCTGGGTAGGAGTGGGAGGAGCATCGACTATTTTAGGCTCTTTGCCTGATTCGATATCTATGGTATTCTATTTTTTCTTCTTTTTCTGATTCGAGGTAGCTTTATTACTGCAAGACTGTTGACTACTTTCTTTCCCTGTGAACTCCTTCATTACTTCCTCGTTTGGTGTAAAGTTTACATCTACACCGGAGTGAATAGGATTAATGAAGGAATCCACAGACTGCACAGATGCATCCTGACCCGAAACACTACCAGTATCCGGTAAGTTGTCACCCTTCAATTCAACTTCCGGAGTTAATACTATGTCAACACGTTCAGTCTGATCAGAAACAGACTTCTGATCACCTGACTTCTGATCACCTGACTTGACTTCTACATCATCGCAAACCTCACTATCACTGACAACTTCATCTTCCGAATTACAACCTTCATCCATCGTATCAACGAGACACTCGTAGTGGTTTGGGGTTTTCTCATTGCTCCCGGCGGAGACTATCCTATGATGAGGTTCGGTGGCCTTGCCATCAGGGCCTACAGTCTTCCATACATCTATATAGTGCTGTTGTTTCCGCTGAAGAGCCTCGGCGGAAAGTCCTTTTCGAACTTCTGCGGGCGGAACAGGGCGAGGATCTGAGGAATCATCTTTTCTATCGTTAGCTACGGTATCTTCAGGAACTTGTTTGGCCTTTGGACAGGTTTTTTAAGGAGTCCTTCCTGATGACAAATCAGGCATTTATTTTTCAAAGGACACCTCGAGTTCATGTGATCTTCTGAACCACAACTATAACATGTTTTTGCTTGACCGTTATACCATACAGGAAGTATCATACCTCCAACTAAAATAGAAGAAGGTTGAGTAGGTTTGAATTTCGACATCCAAATTCTTCGAACACCTGTCCCAAACTCTCTATCAAACGAATAGAACTCTTTTTGTACAGAGAGAGAACATCACCATAAAACTCATAAGCACTTCTGATCGCAGAATCTGGGAAATCGCATGGTCCTTTCATCTTTACTAGCAATTTCCCTGGATCTATTTCCTCAAAATCGCCACGTTGATCTCCAACGCGAATACCTTCCAGCACTAGGCGAGTTTTGGCAATTTGATTTGCTAGTGTGACGTTCCACAGGGTATTTGATATCTGTAGTTGATCTTTAAGGACTGACCGTCCTGATCCAACAGTGTCTTTTAATGCGCGAAATATATCAATCGCATTAGCTTTCTCTAGACCTTGCAGTTTTAGGCTCAGTGACCTATCAAACTTTCTAAAGGCCATAGTGAAAAAAAAAAAAAAATTCAAAGCCCCACTAGGGAATCTCAATACAACTACAAACTACAAATAGTAACACGCACACACCCCAACAGTGTGCCTCCCCACAGAGTAAACATTGCCTACCCCCGGAGGGAGCCTCACTCCAAAGGTGAAGGTGAAAACTATATATAAGCAGTACAACAATACACTCTCTCTGAACCTCAAGACTCGGCCGAACAATAGCCCAGTTCTAAACCTGGCCCGTTGCTGGGTAATGCCGAGGAACAAAAGAACAGAGAACAAAAGACTCACTCAAACTTGTATTCTGAGGGCTAGCCTTCAGTATACACCTTCAATATGTACATGTATTTATGCTAGCTCGATATACTCAGATCTCTGCCTTCCCAAACCAGGCCAAACTGACTAAATCAGAAAAACGCCATGAACAGCAAAAAAACTGAGAAATAATTCCGAACTTTCACCACAGGTATTTGCCAAAAGTATTCACAAAATATATTACACAAAAATCAGAGCTAAGATCAGCTGAAATCCGCAGAATTAGACAAATTTCTCGGAGCGAAGTGAAAACACGTCCGACTCCCAATCTCTCTACATCCGGGCTCTGCATGTCAAAGTATCTCATTCGCTCACAAGAGTACGATTACAAGGGAGGTAATTGGTATGCACAAAAAGCTCCGCAGAACTGTCATTCTTGTAACCAGGGAGCCACCTGAAAGTCGTAAAACAAGGAACAGATGATAAATTCTACAATTTGGAAGATTATCTTGGCTATGACGTAAAATTACGAAAGTACAACAGTTACACTTTAAGTGAATGATCATGACGCCGATTAAGGTAAAGACTGTTGGCGATCTGGACTGGGCAGTATATTACATGTATTTAATAGGAAGAGTAATAGTTCATTATTCGCTTTGAATAATAAAAATAATGATGTGTAATTCTTGTTGATAAGATTAATGGTTAAAAATTAGTTTTTATTGATGGTTTTAATTTTGTTTGTTCTGGAAAATACTTGAAATATCGTTATATATCTGTTGAGATTTGATTTGACTCGGTTAGCGCAGATGACTTGCTATATGCTATACAATATAGAGTAGGTAGGGACTATAAACCTATTGAAAGCGCTTGGCATGAACATTTCATCAGACCACGGAGGGCCAAGATACACCATCCTTGATTAGACCAGAAGCCTCTTTGTCAAACCCATTCTTAGTTAGCAATCTATTCTTAAATTGACTTGTTGGTCTGTACAGTAGGAATTCTTTTTTACAATTTTGATACAAGCTATATCTGTGGCCAGCTTCTGTGAAGTGAGTTCAATCTGGAGACTGCTAGAGTTCAAATGTCATTACACCCAGTCTGCATCATTCCTGGACAGTCTGTATATCTGTCACTCAGACCAGAACAAGAGTCTAGCTCAGATATCAACATCTGTCTATCATTTGTGTGGAAGCCTTAATAGCTTAATGGCAATTTAACCACTTTCTCTGTGGAGAATCTCAGAGGGAATAGGCCTGGTTTTTAAATCACCCGTTGGTTCCTTTGATCTCCAGGGTGTTTGGAGGATTTCCAGAACAGGGAAGACGACAGCATGAACACTTTTTTTCAACACTTTCTGAAAGTGTTACATATATATAACACTTTATTTTATGTTTTCACCCCTCGGACATTATAATGTCAAATACAACACTTTCATTTGAAAGTGTACAATCCAACCAGTCAACATGTGTTTTATGCTCAATCGTTTCTCGCTTTGGTCACTCAACATAACATCAGTATTACAATTTCATTTTAATATTTCCCAACTCTCTATTGCATGACATGTCAATACTCCAATGTGTTTCGCCATTTTTATTTAATTTTAATATCACTGAATAATTTCATATTATAGGATGACAAATCTGTTCACGGGTGGTCAGTTAAGTGTTCAAAGTTTCCAGGAGACAAACCCTTTGGCGTAAGTCTATCGTTAATTATTTTATTATTCATCTATGATGAGCTACATCTTCGTTCACCAAGCCAATTGCTACGCTCACGCTCTGAACTTGGTCGGACGGACTGCCATTATTGTTCAAACGCAGCCTGTATATAGCCTCATGAATATGCACGACGCATTATCCATTATCTTTCCGAAACGTGCTCTGAGACGGCATCAGCGAGTGGCTGGCATTGTCATTACGTCAGCCTACAGAGGAGGCGTGTGCTATGTTTGATTGGTTCGCGTGTGCTATGTTTGATTGGTTCGCAAGACGAAATTGACATTTCCGATTTTGAACAATAACGGCAGCCAGTCCGACCAAGGCAAGTTCGAAGTGGGAACGTAGAAATTGGTTTGGTGTGAAGAGAATGCATTTCGTATACTCTATCGTATAGTGCGACATTATATGTACTTTTGGACAACGACGCGCCCACACCTCTCAATTGACAGAATTGGATAGATACACAGTTGATGTGAACATAGTTTGGAAAAGATATACACAACAGTTTTGAGATGTTTTTCATGAATATACCCTTCTATGACCTGAAATATCTACATATCAATACGACCCTTCCATACATCATTCAGATGAAAATATACGTTGGGCGTACAATAAGCATTTACATTCATGTGGATATTTATATGCTTTTCACATATCTAAGTGTACCGTACCCTAGTGTTGACTGATTAAGTATCCCAAATCACAACTCCAATGAACGCGTCATTCCAACATGTGAAGTGCGCATACGGTTTGGTTCAATTAGCCAATCATCATTCTACAATCTAATCAGAGATCATCCTCCCCACAGCGCATGCTCCATTTCGCAGGCCCATTTATCATCCCTGCCTCCAATAGCGGAAGTTGACCTTTACAACGTTGCTATGACGTATAGGGGAAAACCCACGTACGCTACGGTTCAGTTTGAATCCGGCCGAACAACTCCTTCAGTGTTGCACATGAGCGAACTACTTTTCATATGCTCTGTCCAGATAAACAGGGAAAATAATCTTCAGATAATTCTTTTTAGCGCTAGGTCAACAGAGTTATTATGCAGTCTTGAAAAGTGATCGAATTGTTCCTCAAACATCTATTTACTATATATGATGTCACTTCCGGCGATGTGCGCGAAGGCGAATCCGGTCCAAAAATCTGACTGGTGGCTGGGGTATTATTAGACAGCCAGCGAGGTGGTTGATCAGAGATAACAAATATCATTTTGTCCCTTTTTCCATCAGTTTAACAACAACGCCGGATTTCTCAAACAGGTATATAACATTGAGTTCAATTGAATTTTACAGAAACAACGGTGCATCACGGGATATCTATACCAGTTTTAAGATATTTGATTGGTCAATTCAACTTTTCAAATATTAATCCAATATTTTCGTTGGCCTGTGGAGAAAATTGAATAAATATCCAACCAATCATAGTTTCTGTAAAGATTAAGTTAGATTATTACTGCTTTTTCAGTATGCTGTGATGTGTCCACAAGCTACAACCGATTGTCTCACACAGCCGGCGAAAATGTTGCAAACCAAGTTCAATTTCCCAGATCCCGGCCTTGTACTCTCTGTCGTGGGTGAACTGGTAGACGACATGTCGTTACAGTGGACACTGAATACCATACAGGACGGCCTCTCACTTACAATTAAAACTACGGGTGAGTGAAAAATACTCAAATTCGGATAATACGTCTAGTCATTGATAAGGATTTGGAGACGTATAACACCAAACCAAACATGTTGTTCGCTTGTCTTTCAGGGGACTCAATTCTTGTTTACATCTAGTTTATTTAGTGTGGATATCAAAGGTGATGGGTCGTGGATGTCCAAGTAATATTAGAATTGTCCACTGGAAAGTCGACTCCCTAGTGTTAGAATAAATTTCTCAATCATGCTTGTGAATTTTAATTGAAGATAAGTGAAGTATGTTAGAGAAAACTCCTAGCATCGAGTTCAATACTTTTTTTTTTAAACCAGGATTATGTAGGCGTGTCCATGATTTTGACATCCTTACCTGAGACCTGTGCAAAACTATTTTCGTGGCAGCAAAGTTGCTAACATATTCGCAGACTGCGTCTGTTTCATACTATAGCTGAAGATCATGGGATTTTTTTGTTAGTTCTATTTGAAGCGCATTTCCTTTATTGTGAAAATCAGCAAGAATTTATCTGCGAAATGCTCGACGTGCATAGTTGAACCTCGTCAGTCGAATCATCGGATGAAATTACCTTTTTTCACATGCTCTCTTCAGTTATCGCTCCAGAGCGGGAGACGGAGACAGAATATGTAAATTACCATTCTTCTTAAATGTTTTGAATTATCACTCAGGGCGCCTGCAAATTCAGAGTTCTCATGCGGTGTGATGGTCGTTTGCAAACAAATATTGGTGTTGAATAGCACGGTTAGTGAGAAGTTCTCCAGCAGGGTATCTCCGAATTGTAGATGTATCTCCGAGTCGATAATTTCGTGGACGGAAAAATAACTTCCACCCATGTCCTATCTATGCTTCCGTACAAACGGCATGGGGCGCCCAGACAGGGGAACAATATTCTAAGTTACTTCTGACAAGAGAAACGAAGAGAGAGCGTAAAGTATCAACAGATTTATAATATTCAGATATCCTCTTGATAAAACCAACCATACGAAATTTTTTCAATATGGCTGTCAAATTTAAGATCAGACGATAAAAGAACACCTAGATCCTTTATCTGACAGATCCTTTCTAAAACAAGGTCATTTAAAATTTAATTATGTATAAGAACATTTTTCTTAGTGGTAAAAGTGATACAATAGCATTTTAAGAAGTAAAGTGTAAGTTTTCAGTTAAGGCACCATGAGACAGCATTACATAGATCTCGTTCAAGTAATAAACAATCATGCATCTTTGAAGATTTTTGAATTGTCCGAGTACGTTGATATACATGAGTGAACTAATGGGTCAGTGTAACCTTGCAACTCGTTTTTCGTTTTTGGTTTCTCAAAATCAGAAAATGAATTTTGACCGTCAATTTTCAATTTTCGTTTTTTGTTTCTGTAATCTCAAAATCAAAAATTGAAGTTGACCCTCGATTTTCAATTTTCGTTTTTTGTTTTTGTGATCTTAAAATCAAAAATTGAAATTTGACCGTCAATTTTCAATTTTTGATTCTGGGATTACAAAAACAAAAAACGAAAATTGATATTTGACAGTCAATTTTCAATTTTCGTTTTTTGTTTTGCGTCACGCAAAAATGAAAATCAAATATTGTGTCCGTTTTTCGTTTTTTGATTTTAACTTTGACGTATCAATGTTAAGTTCGCACGTGGACGAGTTATGGTGTCACTTCCGGTATGACGAGTAGAATAAAAAACGCAAATCGTGTCGTATAAGAGGTGTGGAGCGTGAGAGGAATGTAGCAAACCAGGCCATCCTCGGGAGCCAGTGTATTGATCGATTTGTTAGGGTATCTATGCATTGCCTTGGTTAGTTGCTCATGGTAGTTCTGGATAAAACATAGATCGAGGGGTATCCTCTAAATCAAACCAATTATTGAACAGGCTCCGCAAGCTCATTACGCCAATCCACTAGCTGCAAGGTTTGAGATTTGACATCCCTGGAATAACTTTGATGTCAGGCTGAAATCGTCATCGAGAGTCAAAGCAAAAACCGCCGGCTTGGGATACCGACATGCTAATTCAAAATAACCTCGGAGGATGAAATGTTCGAGATTGAGGCAACGACTCAAAACCTCACTCGAATCACCAAAAATGTCCGGGTAAACCCTGCGCGAGGATTAACGATTTACCTGGACTTATGAAGATGCACCAGACAGGTCTGAATAGGTGGCATCCCGCAGTTGTCATTGGTTATTGGCATTGAGGCCTGAGTCAATCAGGACGCAGTCTTAGATTTTCTTATTTCTAAAAATAGATGTTTATAGCGTTACAAAAGCGAACAGCATTCATGCACACAACCGCTATTTGTTATTGATTTGAAATATGGTATCCATAAAGATACCAACAAAGATTTAATACCAATAAGAGTAAGCATCGCGATGATGGGCCGCGAAATCCGTATATGACCAGCGTTCCGTGAACCACCATTTCAAACAAGCACACAATCGCCACGTTTGATGCCAGACGTCTGAATGCTTCAACGCTTCAGATCCAATCTTCATTCTCTATTTTTGAGACCTGGATCGTTGGAGCGTTCACATGCCCGTCAACGTTCAGCGTCAAAAACGCTTCAACGCTTTTAGTGCGGGTGTCAAAAGCTTCAACGCGTCGACGCGGGAAGTTGCTTTGGGGGTTATGATTAGGGTACCCCGTATTTATTATACAACCCTACTTTAATGAAACTCTACTGTGTATCAACCCCGTTGTTCTTCATATAATGCTTCACACCTACTACACGCATGCCTACTCGCTTCTGGGCATGCACAGTTGGCCCATTTATAATCTAGCTCGAATACCTGGCTCCAGGGATCTATAGTACAGTGAAACTCCTATATCTTTCCCCCTACTGGCTTTCCATATTGTGCCCCACACCTGCCTAAGCAATCCGATTTGCGCTTTCCATACTACTCGGCGGACCGAAAGTGACATCATAAGCCTTGCGCGTGCGCAGTTAACATTGACGCGTCAAAGTTAAAATCAAAAAACGAAAAACGGACAAGTCGAGGCAATTTTAAATTTTTGATCAAAAATTGAAATTTGACCGTCAATTTTCGATTTTCGTTTTTCGTTTTCGGTTTCTCAAAATCAAAAATTGAAATTTGACATTCAATTTTCAATTTTCCTTTTTCGTTTTACTTCGCGCAAAAATGAAAAAAGAAAATTGAATGTCAAATTTCAATTTTTGATTTTCAAATTTCAATTTTTGATTTTGAGAAACCAAAAACAAAAAACGAAAATTGAATTGTTCAAGCAGGTTACACTGACCCTGATACATTCGGGAGATCGTTAACAAATAAAACAAACATGAGCTGTCCAAGAATTGAGCTTTGTGGGAATCCAAACTTTATAGGGAGAGTACGAGAGTTAAAACCGGATAAACATCACATTTTTCTCTGTTGGACAATAAGCTAAACAAAACTGCAGCAGGGATCCATCGAGACGATAACCCTTAAGTTTGTGTAATAAAAACGACATTTTAAACCTCGCCGATTCTTCCATTCCATTGTTTACATATTAAAATATTAAAAACGACCTCCCCCTCAGTCTGCAGGAACACCAACATCATCGAGGGAACTGATGGCACCGTTAGGCAGCTGAAGCATCGCAACTGAAACGACAATTTTTATTTTCCAGGTGCTTGGACCTTATCCAGTGGAATCGACAACATGCTGAACAGACTTATCGGCGATGTCCACAAGACTCGCCGATCAGACGCCATCCCTGCCATTGGTGTTCTTCCGTGGGATTCTCACTTGCTCAAGAGATCAGAAGTACGGACTCGCTAATAGATTCAGTATCTTTCGGAATATATTATTAACCCACAGATTGTCTTCGGTGCATGCTTGTTAATATCGTATTGTAATCTGTACAGACATTCGAAATACAAGAGGGTTTGTAAGTCACGACGAAGATCTTCGATAAATCTCACAACATCCACGATTATTCTGAAATTTAAGAAGAAATGGCAATCTACCAGTGTTAGACCGTTTACAAGACTCGTGTTTTTAGAAATAGAGCAAAGGCTGGGAGAAACAGGCATGTCATGAATGCCATTGCTGTTGTGTGCATCAACGCGAAGTAAAGTGACGAAAACACCACGTGATATTATATCTCTTGTGAGATATGTTACCGGAATATTGACAATCCTCCGGAATATTGACAATCCTCACAAGACTTACAGGCATGATGATGGGTAATAAAGAAGATTTTCTTATGTATCCCACGTGCCTTTACTTCCAAACGAGATCGTAAAAATATAAGCATATTAAGTAGATCGAATCAGACAAAATGATAGCCACATAATATGATACAGATGCAACTGAATACATTTTCCCACCAAATATCATTTTAAAACAGGGCCATTGCTAATAACATCCTTGATGTACAGTTTGCGCCAAAATGGTTGGTACATCTGGAAAATTTGCAAACCTAGACACTCGACGGCATTTCTTGGACAATTCTTTAATCTCCAAAGGAATTTTTTTTTTTAGCTTTGATTGATATTCTACATGCATCGGAACTCAGTAGAGTTCCAACACATATGTCATATCACTAATTTATGTAAAATCTAGACAATATTAATACGAAGTGAAAGTGCGTTTCTCCCTGGATAAGGTCTATGTCTGCAAGCATATTATAGCTGTGGGCTGTTCCTCAGTAAGTTGACTTTCCAACCCGAACGTCATTTAATTGGCGTAAAACTGTGCAAACGTCAAAGAAACTGCTGCAAAGAGTAAATTTAAAGGTTAGCGAAGAAGCACACTACGGTCCAACGTCTCGTGTAGGATAGACAAGGACAATATATGAGAAACGGCAAGTGGATGCATACTGCACTGTTGGTGGCGTGGTCAGGTTTATGTTCACACTCTTGCACGATGAAAATGTAGCGATTGAATGTAATATTCAAGCGGTGGTGGGAAAAGATGCCAAAGTACTGACGGGGTGGATCATAATTTTGTTCGTGTAACGTTTTCCGTAAAATTCAACTGCTCAGAACCAGTACAATGATCCTTAATCCTCAAATGTTGGCCCCATCGAACACTTCTGGGATGTAGTGGATACACTGTGTGTGGGTGTATCATATGTGCCCAATACGAACGGAAGCTGCATTGTGGAAATTGGGACGATGCCTCGTTTTTTGGCATAAACAGTTATGTAACAATTATACCATGGAGTTTTACGCCAATCTGTTATATCCGCACATGAGGACGAGCAGAGAATTGCCACAATGACTCTGGTAACAGTTTCGAAACAGATGTCATCGTTATCGGTATGAGCAATGTGCGCTCGACTAGCATTCGAGTTCTTTTAACCTAGATTCCTTGTATAGATTAATGATAGGACCAATATTTTGGAACATTGCTCGAATTCTAGTACAGGTAGATTGCGGATCTAGTACAGGTAGATTGCGGATCAAGACTCAAGAAAATATGCAATTATTTGAACATTCAGGTATTTTCCGAAAATATTCACGGTAATACTAATCTGAGATGGGAAAACTTGACGTCTGGCGACTAAAAAGCAACCATATGACTCTACAGGAAAGCTTCTCTCGGCACCTCACATTCGTCCCGAGAATACGGAGGAATCTCGGACGTAGCCTTAGTATCTCAGCCTTGCTATTATTGCAGTTGTTCATGTGAAGACTATGACGTATCCATTAAGAAGAATTATATACGCTAGCTCGGGAGCTGTGATGACAAATCAGCTCAAAGAAATAACTCAGATATTTTCCGAAAATATTCACGGTAATACTAATCTGAGATGGGAAAACTTGACGTCTGGCGACTAAAAAGCAACCATATGACTATACAGAAAAGCTTCTCTCGGCACCTCACATTCGTCCCGAGAATACGGAGGAATCTCGGACGTAGCCTTAGTATCTCAGCCTTGCTATTATTGCAGTTGTTCATGTGAAGACTATGACGTATCCATTAAGAAGAATTATATACGCTAGCTCGGGAGCTGTGATGACAAATCAGCTCAAAGAAATAACTCAGATAGTTAATGGATGAACATCGAGGACGTCTGATGGAGTAAAGGCGTCAGCATAGGGTAAACCTGGTAAATGCAAGAATACCCAGAATAACTAACCTGTAATGCCCGACGTCGTACGGCTTAAATTTCCTACCAAAACAATAAACCTACACATATTAGTCGAATGACATGTACAGATGGCGGGCCTCGGGGACTAACAATCCACCAGCAGAATCCTACCATTTACAGGTAATAAAATGGGGCGATATGCAGAAAACCTGACGACGTCTGGCGACTAAAGAGCAACCAAATGACTCGACAGAAAAGTTTCCCTCGGCACCTCTCATTCAGACCCGAGAATACAGATTCTCGGACGTAGCTCCAGTATCTCAGCCGCGCTTTTATTGCAGATGTTCATGTGGGGACTATGAAGAACGGTCCCCTAGCACTTAGGTCCCGGACCAGAGCAAGACTGGATTGAACATGTAAACTCTTCCAATATTGAGACTAATATATATTTTCGTGATATTATTGATATTTTATCTCAACACAATTATGTTAATGTTTGATCATTTTTTCTTGCAGAACACACCATACGATAAAGTTGTAGTAGAGAAAGAGTACTTAGAGAGAAGCCATTCTATGTTCTTTTTCTTCGAAGAAGAGCAATTCAAAGCGAACAAGATGGGGCCATGTTATCGGTTCGAGCAGTTTCTTTTCCAGCGAGCAAGAGCAGGTACAGCGATAACGCTTTAATATCGCTTTCAACAATTTTCAATCAAATTATAACGACGGTGCCTACATGTGACAGGCAGATCGGTCCTGCATGTGACAGTCGGACCTACATGGGACAGATCGGTACTACATGTGACAGATCGGTCCTACACGTGACAGATCGGTCCTACACGTAACAGATCGGTCCCACATGTGACAGATCGGTCTTACATGTGACAGATCGGTCTTACACGTGACAGATCGGTCCTACACGTGACAGATCGGTCCTACATGTGACAGTCGGACCTACATGTGACAGATCGGTCCTACACGTGACAGATCGGTCCTACACGTTACAGATCGGTCCTACATATGAGAGATCGGTCTTACATATGACAGATCGGTCTTACACGTGACAGGTCGGTCCTACACGTGACAGATCGGTCCTACACGTGACAGATCGGTCCTACACGTGAGAGATCGGTCCTACATGTGACGGATTGGTCCTACACGTGACAGATCGGTCCTACACGTGACAGATCGGTCCTACACGTGACAGATCGGTCCTACATGTGACAGTCGGACCTACATGTGACAGATCGGTCCTACATGTGACAGATCGGTCCTACACGTGACAGATCGGTCCTACACGTGACAGATCTGTCCTATATATGAGAGATCGGTCCCACATGTGACAGATTGATCCTACATGTGACAGATCTGTCATACACGTGACAGATCGGTCCAACACGTGACAGATCGGTCCTACATGTGACAGTCGGGCCTACATGTGACAGATCGGTCATACAAGTGACAGATCGGTCCTACATGTGACAGATCGGTCCGACACGTGACAGATCGGTCCCACATGTGACAGATTGGTCCTACACGTGACAGATCGGTCCTACATATGAGAGATCGGTCTTACATGTGACAGATCGGTCTTACACATGACAGATCGGTCCTACACGTGACAGATCGGTCCTACATGTGACAGTCGGACCTACATGTGACAGATCGGTCCTACACGTGACAGATCGGTCCTACACGTTACAGATCGGTCCTACATATGAGAGATCGGTCTTACATATGACAGATCGGTCTTACACGTGACAGGTCGGTCCTACACGTGACAGATCGGTCCTACACGTGACAGATCGGTCCTACACGTGAGAGATCGGTCCTACATGTGACGGATTGGTCCTACACGTGACAGATCGGTCCTACACGTGACAGATCGGTCCTACACGTGACAGATCGGTCCTACATGTGACAGTCGGACCTACATGTGACAGATCGGTCCTACATGTGACAGATCGGTCCTACACGTGACAGATCGGTCCTACACGTGACAGATCTGTCCTATATATGAGAGATCGGTCCCACATGTGACAGATTGATCCTACATGTGACAGATCTGTCATACACGTGACAGATCGGTCCTACACGTGACAGATCGGTCCTACATGTGACAGTCGGGCCTACATGTGACAGATCGGTCATACAAGTGACAGATCGGTCCTACATGTGACAGATCGGTCCGACACGTGACAGATCGGTCCCACATGTGACAGATTGGTCCTACACGTGACAGATCGGTCCTACATATGAGAGATCGGTCTTACATGTGACAGATCGGTCTTACACATGACAGATCGGTCATACATGTGACAGATCGGTCATACATGTGACAAATCGGTCCAAATGCCGCATTTTTATAGTGTTGCCTCACTGACACATCATGTCCTATGTATACATCATCCTGTCACATTATGTTGACACCTGGACAGCCAGTCCTTGATCTATCCTCGTGCCATGCCAGGAAGCAGCACATTCCATCTATATGTCTTTGGTATGTCTCCTCTTGCGATCGATCCCATGATTTCCCGCTTACGAGGCGGCACATTTAACTAAATCTGGTTTGTCAACATTTTAGCCATGCAGTCTGATCTTTATAAAAATAGTATTGCTTCTAAAATTTGAAATACTGCCAGTACAGTTGAAAAACTGCAATTCCAGTAAATGTTATTGATAGTTCTCATTAATTGATAATATGTATCCACAGTGTATTTTGAAATCGTGATATAACGCTATGCATGTTCATAGAAACTTTATTGGATCAAGGGTTATTTTCCAGTTATAAAGCCCTTGATTGGTCAATTCAATTTTTCAAAAAAAAAAGCTGGTATTTCCATTGGCTAATAGAGAACACGCTCAGTTGGTTCCTTGCGATATGACTAAAATAGTGTTGAAAGCCACGGTAAATCCTTTTCACTCACTCACTCACTCACTCACTCACTCACTCACGGTATAAATATCCAGCCAACCAGAGAGTTTTTGTGAGGGATCATTTATCGTCCATCGTTAGTAACGACTGCACTGACGGTAAACATACAGCTCTGATGAACGGACATTAAAATTTAGTTGCACTCTAAATAACAATACATTTTGTTCCACATATTGCACAACTATTTACAGAATTCCGTCCATTGCCTCTGGTGAGGTTGTTATTGGGAGGAGATGTGTCTCACCTGAAAATGGTTCAACATGCCGTGGAGAATATCATTCCTGTCATGGTTTTCCAGGTAAAAACACGCAACACGCCTGAACAATTCCAGCTTTTCTCCAGCATATCGGAAAAGGAAATGAATACATTGTGGATATCCAGTTATGTATAGGATGAAACTTTCTAGGAAAAACCCAAACACTTGTGCTGAATTAGCTAGCCACCTGCGAGACTTGGACCCGCGCCCTCAGAGTTTGACACCAAATCGCCAACAGTAAATCTAAGCGCTGTAAGCTGATGAGGTGGCCCTAAAGTGTCATCCTAAAAATAACTGGATATCAATGTTGCCCACTTTCCAGATGGCATTAGTGTATATAGAATAAATTGTGGTTGTTTAAAAGTTTTTTTTTACATTGTCAATCATTGATGAATACATTATACAATATAGACATATAAACATGTCAGTTAGAGCACAGCATGAGACAGTCAAGAAGAGATAAGAACTTTTTTTATATTTTCACGTCAACAAGATTTATGGAATGAATATGCCATTCAAATTGCTCAGTCTGAACCAGATGTAAAAAAATGCAGTCTGTGCCATTTTCTAACACAAAATTAAAAATACCCCACACTCACTATTGGTCAGGGAACTGGTGGGGCCGCCGATGCTCTTGGTGAAGCAATAGATGCGTCAGAAGCACCGTATCAAGACAGGTTAGTTTGTTTTTGGTCTTGTGATTTTTTTAATTATTTTATATTTGATAAAATTTATTAAAAATGGACCTTTTACTCTTTTGTGCTGATTACAAAATTGCATTTAACGGAATTAAATGAAGAAGGCTGGCAGAAGTAAAATCGAAATCGACAAGGAGAGGTGAAATATCAAGGTCACGAAAGCAAAAGACAGAAATTCAAAGATTTCAAATATTTAATAATGTAGTTGGATTAAAGATTCCCAAAATCCAAATTGAATTTCCAAGTCAATCCTTGAGAAGACAAAAGTGATATCAGTTTTTTTTCTTTTTATACAGAGAAATGTCAGACGAAGAAGAAAGCGGTTCACGCGACGCAGATGGTCCTTTGTCGAGAATGGAGCAACTTTCCAGAAAAATAGTCTTATACTGCAAAGACAATCCAGATCTTCTGAGACGGATCGACTTGACAGACATAGTGACAGCGAGCTCTGTACAGATTGCTATTCTGAAAACTGCCCTCAGAGGTCAGTGGAAATCTATTCTGATTCCTCTTGGTGGTCGCCATGAAACTGTTGAACATCTCTCCTCAATGTAGGAGAGGCCTCAATGCCTGATAAAGATTCGTTTCCATAACTACGTGGAATTGTATGCTAAACATGACTATTATGGGCACAGAAATTTCTTGAGGAAAGCGTCTTTCAATGGAATGTTGCACATGGATATGTAGATATAGGAGATTTCAGATCGATGGAAAAATGAAAATTAGGACAGATATCAATCGTCAGATCCGATATTCAATAGTTAGCCGTCGTCCGTAAAAGAATTTCCGCGCCAATAACCGAAAGACCTGATTCGCACAAGACGACAAGGGCTTGTGCGCGATCTTAAGATGTTGTAACGCAAGATGGTCTGTTGACTCGGGTGATGGTCTCCATAAAACCCATGCAGATAATAGATTTCAGTTTCGGCTCACGAGATTTCTCGAAGACTTGATAGCCTCTTTAAATGAGACAAGATACAACAATGACGAAGTCCATGTCTGCTGAATATTAAGCCGATTTATTGTAAATTCATTCCACCTAACTTAGGAATTATCGGCGGTATTTGGCAGGCAGACCAACGCAGCTTTATTAACATCACGCCATTTTATCATCGGAGTCATGATGTTGAATTAGCTTGACTGTACGTACCGGTCATCCCTTTTTATGCAATGGGTCAAGTCAACTCTAAACTAACTCCTTAAACTTTCGGTGCAGCTTATCTAAACACACACGTCAAATTCAAGAGGATTCAGTACAATTCCCATGCGGATACACAATTATGCCATGTTAAATCATACAAATTGAAACTTACATAACTGTTTCTCGCAAATAGCTGTGGTCGCAAATGTTCACAATAACTGACCTAACGGGTCATGAAATAGAATTTCGGAAGTAGTTTTGTCAAAACACATCACAATATATTTAAGGTTGCATGCATACAGATTATATAAAATTAGTAAATGAAAAGTCGAACTTTATGCAATTGTATGGTGGCTAAGAAATTCCATATTTCAAAGTATGACAGCACCAATTCCCAATGTGTGTGCAATAAAAGGCACCAGGACACCGGCATCTTTTTTTAATCACCCTTATGATGTTGCGTTTAAGTAAAAAGAGGCAGTTGGCTCCCAGACTGAATTGGCCGACATTTGAAATGCTATGTAGGCAAATTATTATTTTCACGAGAAAGCCGTTTTTAAATGACATGAAGTGATCACAGGGTGATGTTAGGAAATATTGAGAGGAAATGTTGTGAAAATATTAGAAAGATAGAAAACTTTGTATAAACTAATATCATTTTGATGTTGGCAGGTCCACGATTGAACCCTAAAGACAAGATTTCCGCATTCTTGGCGTGGGAGCACGACTTGTCCAGCCTCCAGACGCTCTCTGAAGTGGTGAGAATATGATCAAAGAAAACTTAAGAATTTAGAATTTGATTCCACGAATATCATTTTTATTGAATTGTCCGTATGAAGATGACTCCTGGACAGAATATATGTTGAGTTGATACTCAGTAAAGATTTTACAGTGTATTTACATTTCAAGATGAACTGGTTCATATTGGCGAACAATGCCCGATAATCCAAGATCCTGAAAATAGACAGAATTAACAAAAAGATGATTCAAATTCATTTTATAAATCTGTAAATTCTTGATAATCCTAACAAATGGTTCTGTGGAGAAAACAGTGCATATATCATACAATAATTTTAGACGTGCGTGTTTGTTTGCACTCCTAAACCGCTTTGCGGAATAAGTTGAAAATCAGTGTTTGCACTCGGGGTAGGCCAGGTAAATTTTTATCTGGTTTTAACCCTGGTCTCGGGTGTGGGGATTGTCATGACCAAATGGTCTTTCCTGTATTTTGAGTATGCATACGATATTGTATGTAAAGCCAGTGGAGAACAGTAGCTGGCCATCGCCTGAATTGTGTTTGCCCGATTTGATAGGTATATCTATGATATATCATATGAAGTCAATAGAGAATGTACAAGCTTGCATGCATGTAGAATGCTCCCGATAACTAAACATACTAGTCAGACCCGACATTCAGTAGCTAGCCGTCGTCCAAGTTGTGTTCCTTACGATCGACCATATGAAGACAATGAATAAGGAATACTGTATTATATTCATGATAGCTACTAGCATCGGATCAAAAACTCAACAGCTAGCCATAGTCCACAAAGAATTCCCGTGACAATATTTGAAAATATCATGTTTTTTATAGTATATATAATAATACACGGCACATTTCGCAATTCATCATATTACCTACCTAGAAAACTCTTGCAGGATGTTTGGGCTACGTCACCAACTGCTGGTGGTCATTAGTGACCAATTATGATGGATTTTCTGCAAAAATAGCTTTTCCTGTAGTATTTTTGGTTCTAATGTCTCCATCTAGATTCGATGGAAAATGACTTCATTTGTGGTGTAGAAACCGATGGCGTATACTAGTCAGTCTATTATCATAACTGGGGTGGTTATATACTTCAGTAGAGAGGATGCCTGAATTAAGTGAGTGAGTGAGTGAATATTCAACTATATTTCAGTCATATCACGACGTTGGGTCCTATTGCTTTTCATACCCGGGAACCACACGGGTGGGGTCCTATTCCTTTTCACACCCAGGAACCCCACAGGTGCCTCAGTTAGTCGCCTCTTACGACAAGCTCTCTGAGGAGATGAGGTTTATTCTTATCATGACCTGCGATGTGCACAACGACATCCCAGGTCAATCCCCGGAAGCCCCACGGGGCTGTCTGAATTAAGTCTCCACTGTTAATTACTATGGATATATTATGTAGATGATATAGAATGTATCTGGGTAATTTCACCTCTAGTTATATATAATTAGTAAACTTAGGTCAAGTGTTTTTTTTAACAGCTTCTTGAAGACGTAAATATGGAAGCGTTGATCGACAGCAAGCCCCGAATTTTAGGACAGATGCTAAGGAATGAGCTGCTGACCCGACATTTTCTCACCAAGATCCTCTCCTCCCTCAAGCGCAGTCATATCCAGGCACTTTACCAGGTAGGACTCTTTTGTCTTCTACTTTCTCCTCCATCAATCTTCTACAGCAAATTTTATTTTATCTACTCTGTACTGCTGATACCGTTGATTATAGGGCCGATGTGAAAAAAGGTTCATTCTCCTATCACCGTATTCATACACAAGTCCCCTTCGAAATCGAAGTCTGAACGGAGAAGTTGTCTTCTGTATGAAGATGCCTATCTCCTGTCCCCTATCATTCTAATTGTTGGAGCAGCTGAGCCAATTAGACTGCACATAACACGATAACATAGGTCGTATAAGGCTGATAGTCAGGTTAGTTGTAGAATTAGGTTAAGGATAATGAGTTTAAGCCCTATATGGGGGCAATCCGTAAGGACAACATTTTTCTCTTACATCGTAGATATGGGTTGTTTGCCATTGTAGGTTTGTAATTCGTGATTCGTTATATTGACTTTTTTTACATTACTTTCGCACCTTTTGCAAAATGTACATCCTTGAAGTTGTAAAATCCGGACAGTTTTTATGTTAACACATTATATAAAAAAAACCTTGTACTGGAATATGTAGTAGTAGAGCTTACAATTTTTACAACTCGTGTATATAGTGAGTAGTCTTGCCAAGGCAAACCAGTTCTGGCAATGATACATATAGGCTTGTGATGCTGGGCGGAATAATCACGTTTTTCGCAGAATCCAGCAAGCCATGGCTAAGTCAACGTAGCTCTTTCGCCTGGTGGGGAAAGCACGATGCTCATCCATTAACACCAGATGAGTTGTTTGAACTGATCTATCATGACAGCACCCGAGCTAGTGTATCTAATTCCGCTTAACTCGGTGCTAGGGGCCGTGTGGATACTTCATAATTTCCACATGAACATCTGCAATAAAAGCGCGGCTGAGATACTCAGACTACGTCCGAGAATCCACCGTATTCTCGGATCTGAATGTGACGTGCCGAGGGATGCTTTCCTGTAGTGTCATATGGTTGCGTTTTAGTCGCCAGACGACGTCACTTTTTCCCACCTCTTGCATATCGCTCCAATTCAATGACCATGAATTTCAAATTATGCACCATCATGTTATAAGACTTTAATGAACATGTACAGGAACGCTATGATTGGCTGGATTATATTCAAATTTTGTTCACCGGCCAATGAAAATCCGGCATGGATTTCTTTTCGAAAATTTGAATTATATTGTTTGTATAAAACTCCATTTATGATTGTAGGAGTCCAGGGAAATGCTGTATACAGATCTGCATAACGCACCATGGAAGGTATGCTAACGTCTTATTGGTTACACTCAGTTTCACATGTATATCACTACATGCATTGAGATCATTCGGACTATTTGATAAAGAAAGTATTAATGTATCGTATACATGCTGAGCACAACAGTACATGGCGTTATTGATTTCAATATTGCTGCATAGGAGCATTAGATCTTTTATTCATCGTTGATTTTCCTCTAACATTTAGTCATATTGTTATTTTCGAAGGTAAAATTACTGTAAACAAGTTATTTTCGCGTACATTTTGTGTACGCGGGTTTTCGCGAACTGAAAATTAAATGCTCCCGAAAAGAATTAAGGTGGCTCACGAGAGTTTCAGCCCACATATGGCGCCACGACGTCACAAGGCCAGGACGTACTTTACGCTGAGCAATGTGCGGAGCCGAGCTGCCCAACGCAGGAATACGCGTGTATCGTACTTTTTTTGCGATTTATTGAGAACTACCGAGTGGATTTTGTTGAAATCTAGGAATGTCATAGTATATACCGTCTTCCTACTATCCGTGTACAAGGATGTAAAATAATCGGAAGAATTGGAGTGACACTTAGGATATAAAACAGCAGTTCATGACTAAAAAATAATGAGGGAAGGGGTGGTATAAATACAGATTTACGAATAATTCGATTTGATAGCGTACCTCTGTTTTAGATATATTGTAATATTCAATTTTTCCCATATTTGTGCAAAGAAATAGAGAATTTTGTGGAATTTAATTGATATTTTACTCGGAAATACCGCATACTTCCCCTGAAAATGAACTATTTCCCTGTGCTTTATTAGCACCTTGAACAGAAATATTTATCCAAGTATAATCTCTTTGGGTGATTTGAGTTTCTGGTAGTGTTCTAATATATAACATCTGTGACAATGCACAGAAAACAGATTTTTTTAATTACGTAATTTCACAGTTTTTGATTTCTTTTTTCTTAAATTTATGGATGTTTATCTCACAAGAAGATGAATTTATGAAAATGTACCCTTCATACATGCTGTTTTTATTGCATTTGCGTGTTCAGCGTATGCAGCTTAGGAAATCATGATATTTCAAAGGAAATATGTGGACTTTAAGAAACTCCAGCGAACCACTTTAATAGCGTATGTGATATTGTTCGTTCAAAGATAGCGGAATATTCGCACAACAAACATCTTTTAAAATCGCTAAAATAAGATGCGTTAAAATGTGTCAAACTTTTTTTGTTTCCTTTCTTAAATTTAGGTAACATTCAAACACATCGAAGAGATTCTCAAAGGCATATACCCTCCACTGGAATCCATAGGCTTTTATTTCCATCGCACAGGTACGAATGAAGTAATATCTATAGGTTCTTCACGTATAATTGGTAAGAATATAACTGGATTCATTGTAGGAACTGAGATATGTGACCTTACCTCGGTCGTCATTGAGCAGAATATGAAGTCACTGAGTATCGGTCCATTTTGACGTTCCAATCTATGCCGTCGAGATTCTGTTTATTATAAGGCTTATATATTCGGCTCGATGAAGACAAACCAAGCGTTAAGACAGGTTGGCTGCTTTTACAGAATCAAGCGCAGTTAGTTTCAACAGAAATGAAGAACGTACTGTGAACATGATCTGCGAAAAGATACAATGGGTCACGACTGCTTCAGGGACCCTGGGTGACCGAGTGGTCTAAGGCGCTTCGATGGTAACCGCTAGCCTCACACCGCATGTGTGAAAGTTTGTCAGTTACTTGACGACGGGTGGTGGTTCTCTCCGGGAACTCCGGCTTCCTTCACCAACCAAACTGACTGTCACTATATGAGTGAAACAAACTTGAGTGTGACATTAAGCCAACCCCGCCCCCCCCCCGCCACCTCCCTCCACGACTGCTTCATAAACTCCTCTTGTAAAAAAAGATGTATATTTCGTCAGTTGGTGGTTTGCTTCTAGAATCATCAACTTCCAAGACTTTTCACTCAGACTTTCTCAAATTTGACGATATATATCGCATGCTGATGTGGCCTTCAAGATATATTTCGTAACTTGTATCTAATTCAGCTTAACCCGGGACCAGGGGTCGTTTTAACCCATGTACTATAATATACTCATGGTGTTGATATGAACAGTCCCAATCAAAGTGTGATTGAGATACATAATTCTCTAGATAACAACTTTACATTGAAAATCATATGGATTAAGAATACTAGTCAGCGATACGGATTTGATATTTATGGAACATCATGATATCTTACCGATATCATTGAAAATTGTTGACCGCTGCTCTCGTGCAGCCTATGTTTATCCAAACTATGATGATTTCTTTTTCAATTTTGGTGCTAATCATGTTACATGAATAAGGTCTTTGGATTATGAACGCGGAAATTCTTTAATGACAATCTTCAATATTTATTTCCATACATAGTCCTACTTTATATTATGCGGGTATCTCACTTCTGCTTAAATACCATTTGTCCTCCAGGTGGCGCTTTAACATCAGAGGAAAAGATCGTCCACTTGTTCCTGTGGTCAGTGTTGAGTAATCGGGAATCTGTATCACGTGTCCTGTGGGAGGACATACCGGTGAGTTGGTTTAGGTGTACAAGTACATTACCTGGGGTTTCGATAACAGCAATTCATGAGGGTGACAAAATTTGTTTCACGGAGTGTGACAGCTTATAGAACTTGAGCTTCAAATCTGATGTCAATTATTTTTACATTTTCATCGTGCTCTTTATAGGATGGTTGGATGTATGCGTTGTACTGTGGAAATATGTTAAATTCGTTATAATAGGCCCCCGATGGTCATCCTTTGACATCAGACGAGTTACTTATTTGAGCTGATCTGTCAACACAGCTACCGAGCTAGCGCATCCAATTCTTCTTGACCCGTGCTGGGGACATAGTTTCCACATGAGCATCAGCAATAAAAGCGCGGCTGAGATACCTTAGTCTAACGTCTTCTTGTCTGAGGTGCCGATTGCGGCATTCCAGCTTTTTCGTCGCCAGACGTCGTCAATTTTTCCACCATTTTTCACCTCACAGTTTGAGCCAATTTACCTGAATTCCGAGCAGGAGATCATGGGCAAATTCGAAATGGTGGTCATGTGTGGTATCAGGACTGTGGACAAAATCTATTTTATTTCAGATTACATTAGTATTTACCAATTTATCATGCAGTTTTGTGAAGAAATGTCGGAAAATCTGACCGAAAAATCGATCTAAAAATGCCTTTTTGAGAATGGCGTATAGGTGCGAAATTAACTTAACGGCGCCTGGGATATTTTACATTTTCTGGTAGAGCTTGATTCAAGGGTATAGTGTGATAAGTTCCAGCTTCCTTGCTCAACTGGTAAGAAAAATAATCGGACGGGGGGAAGGGGTGAAATTCTCGGACAGTTCTCAAAACGCAAAAGCCAGATAGGGTTGAGCGACGCCCCAATGTCGTTCTCTCTCGGACATCAAATAGACCACCCCCCATTATATTCTCAGCGTGAGCTTGCTTTCTCGGGTTAAGGCGAACCAGTCTTTGCGTCCATTCATTGATTTATTTTAACGGGCTATTCCATCTAAACAGAGCACGCCTTGAAGCATACAGGGATGGTACCAAATATACAGGCTAATCTTGTCTGTGCTGATATATGTGTCTCCTATTTGAGAAGATACAACAATTGTTCGTATTTCTATGTGGATATGTTTTAAGAGTACATCTACATGGCAAAGTCTATGAGAACGAGAAGATTTAATCCAAATTTGTTTCTGTTCTCGTATTTGTCCTATATCGAGAATTGCTGGCAATGTATTTACAAAAAACTTTTCATAAGAACGTTTGGTTGATCAAACTGGCAAGTTACTCAAAATAACACGGTTATGTTCACTTTCGTTTTCCTTATTCGGTCCATTTTTCCTTTGACAGGAACCGTTACTAGCCGCCCTCGTCGCACACAAGATTCTCACCCAAACGGCAAAGAAATTTAAGTCAAATTTATCGCTGGAGAAACACTCAAGGTGGGTCTACTTTCAAGAGGCAGCTTCTCTGCAAAATGATTTGGCGTGATTGAGTGAACACAAATTATTGCCTGACACGACTTGACTACTAAAATCATCAACATCTTATGCCGTATATGTATGAAATGTCAATAATCAGAAGCAGACAACAGTTTTTATGGCCCAGTCACACCTTTCTCGTTACCAATATATCTTTAGAATGACTTACCCTAGGCACACCAAACTCGCAGTGCACATCCATATGCTCGTGACTCAGAACCCTATTGAATCTGGACCCGATTGGTTGGAAACTTTGGCGGCCATATTTAATTTATGCGAAACCATTAATCTTGTGTATCTGAGGTACCATTTTACTGTTCAGTGTGAAACTTGGTATAGATCATCGATGCATCAAGAAACTTCAAAGGAATGACCAAACCAGTTTCCCTGATTAGGTGGAAACCTTGCCGGCCATCTTTAATTTATGCAAAATCTTTATTGATATATATCTCTGATACCATTCAAGTGTTGTATACGAAACTTGGTATACAGCATCGATGTATCAAGAGACCTGCACTGCAATGTATAACCACATCAGTTCCTCTGAGTGGCGGGAAGGATGGGCGGCCATCTTTAATTTATGCGAAATCATTAATGATCTCTGTCTCTATACCGTTCAAGTGCTCGATGTAAAATTTGGTATACATGATCAATGCATCAATAGATTTACGATAAATGACAGTTCTGGTGTTTCTGATTGGGCAGAAACCTTGGTGGCCATCTTTAATTTATGCAAAATCTTTAGTGATGTATATCTTTGATACCATTTCAGTGTTATATGTGAAACTTGGTATACAGCATTCATGTATCAAGAGTTTTGCTAAGGTTTGTTTGCTTGAGTCATCGTCGCCGTGTGACCAATAAGGTTAGGTGCGACGTTAAACTTCAAACAACCAACCATGTATCAAGAGACTTGTAATGAATATCCATATCAGTTCCCCTGAGTGGTGGGACGGATGGGTGGCCATCTTTAATTTATGCGAAATCATTAATGATCTCTATCTCTGATAACTTGCAAATGCTCGATGTAAAATTTGGTATACATCATCGATGCATCAAGTGACTTATGTAATGAATACCGGTTTCTCTGATTGGACGAAAACCTTAGAGGCCATTCCTAATTGCAAAATTTTCATAGTCTGTATAACTGTCACTTGACTACTTTGTGTTCCTGAAGTCTTGGTTTAAATTGAATACATTATGAATGGCTGGCGCCCAGAGCCGAGGGGTTTACAGATGCGCAGCTTCGTGTTTATTATTTTTATTTCATACACATTTGGAATTGGTAGTAGATGTAATACGAAACATGTCTTACGATTATTGACGCGGAAATTGTTTTATGGACGACGGCTGAATATTGAATGTCGAGTCTGACGCCTGCTATCATGATATGAATTGAATTTCTGAGCCATTGAAGAATATTGCCAATATTGGTAAAATTCACAACATGAAAAGTTATATACAATGCATGGTATCTGTCACCCTAAAAATATATATATATATAATTTAGCAGCGGAAACCACTGGATATGACTTCGAAACCTGAGAGAGTATAAAGACATTTCAATTATTTTGTGTCTCAAAATAATCAGAAATCTGGACCTTTTATCATGATATGGGCAAAAACTTTATTATGCGTCCATCCGCCCAATCCACCACACTTTCATTGAAAGGTTCCTCTACATCACAAAAACAAAATTGCAAAGGTCACTCTAGTTTGCTTATAGATTGTGAGTTTATTTACAATATAAGAGCTTAACTTTTTCAACTTAACTTATCCAATATTAAAGTTTTGTTTAGATTATTTTGTTTCTACAAGTTCAATCTTTAACCCCAATTAACATGGTCTGTGCCAAAATGGTATTTACTAAATAAGAGCCTAACTTTTCTTCTCTTAGGATGTTCGAGAATTTCGCCGTGGAGTTGCTGGACCGATATCACCGGACGAGCGTGGAGCAAACAAGGGCCGTGTTAAGTAAGAAGAGTCAGGCCTGGGGGAAAGTCTCCTCCTTCCGAATGGCCATTGACAGCCAGAAGGTCTTATCACACGAGTCGTTCGAGCCTGTCGTCAACGAGGTCTGGATGGGAGACTTATCTCCCAGCAATAGCCGCTGGCGAGTATGTATAAATTAGACTGATATTTGTCATCAAATAAATACAATATCGAGAAGATGCAGAAAGCTTGTATATCCTTACTTAACCATTTGACCCAATTTCTGATTTTAAACGATGGGCATTACATTTGAGGTATCGTATTTATTCAGTGCGTTTTAATAGAATTTCAGTATAATGCATATATCGGATACCTTGTTCGGTTTGAAGCGGTTGTTCACGAAGAATTCATAAATGTTTCATGTGACGATTTCAAAATTTGAGTCATTTTACTAGACCCAGGCCTGTTCCTTGGAAGAAATTAACTCATCAGTTAATTTTAGTAACATGCTGATCTTTTTCCGAGTTAGTTAGAATGTATCGATCGCGCTTGGCTAGTTGAGATATTTATTGTCAGGATAATTCTTTCTCAGAAGGTCATATAAACGACGGATGTAATAACGGTTCGTTTCTGGCTGGGAAGCACAGATCTCTGTATCTCCAAGTACTGGATATTCATATAATAGCGACGCTATGAAGGATATTTAGCACTTCACTAGATTTGAAGGAATCAGCGGACAACCCAGAAGAAACATCAGTCTGGATCTATACCTTTACAATAATGAGCAGGGCTTTCTCTCACGATGACTCTACGACAAGAGAGAAGATTACAATTTTGACACAGTTAACTACCCATTTCTGGAGAGCAATGTTCCAGAAGGACCTTGTAGCAATTGCCAGATTATGTGCAGACTGTTATGATTTTAATTAACGCCACAGAATACACGTATCACTAAAGAATCTTGTCAAACGGCTATACCACCAAACGCCTTCATTCAGAGTTTCTCAAATTTTGGATAAATATCGTATACTGACGGCAAAATACAATGGTAGCGTGCAAGATATCTGGCGCTACGTTTCGTAATTTGTTTCTGATTCTGTTTGAATTGGGACTAGGGTCGTTTAAATATCATGTGTTTACAGGTCAGTGGTGGTCAAATGAACAGTCACAATCAAGGCGTGACAGAGAAAAAATTCTGGAAACGACTTGGAAATGATTTGGATAATAAATAATGGTCAATGATTAGGATTTTATGTATAGGACATTATCAAGTCTTCATGACATCATTGAAAACTACTGACTTCTTCTCTCTTGTGGGAAATCATCTTTTGTTTTTATTATTTTTATTTCATACACATTTGGAATTGATGCTAATCTGTTTCCAATGGGTAACATTTAAGTAAGGCAGGATACAAGGAAAATTCACCACCTCATTTAAATGTTCTAATTTCGTATCGAAATCTTCTATTTCAGATTTTCTGGTTCATATTATTCCAAATGAGATATTTTCTCACTTACAAGAGAGCGAAAGGTAAAAGTATTATCTCTTCCTCAATAATCTTTCAATTCTGTCTTTGAGTCAGCATCATGTTTAATTTCAGTTGTATTGCCATGAGCAACGACATTGGATATATTTAGCCAATTTTCCTTAGGTAAAACTGGGAAAATGTCCTGATTGTGGTAAATCTATTTTTTAAAGATAAGAAACTTGGCGGGTGAGTGTATGGTGTCTGTTGTCTTGGGTACGCCAGAACTCCAACTTTCCCTTTAATGTCAAACGATAAAATCTTACCATTTTGTTTATTTGCCATAGGATGCAAAGAAATCTGTAGAAGCTCTGCCTCCGCTCCCTTGATCAAATATTTTCGATTCATGGTAAGTTTCTCCCCATCACGATCGAACTGTACATATGAGATTTTTCTCTAATGTCTCGGATTCTGCATTTCTATACGGCTTTAAATTTGTGCACTTTCCTGTTCCATTAATAAAAATGCATTACTTTAGCATATGCTTGTACATTTATGTATAGACACTTTTCATTCAAATTCGGGCGACCTGAGAGAAAAGTATTAAAATGGAGGAACCTTACGAGGTCCGGGCTTTCTTGTGGATACACCTGCCTGGTGTTGGGTGCTAAGTATATGTGTTACTCCATGGGCTGTGGGACTGAAACTGTTCACACTACATCTGTAGATCAACCCCAACCAGAAAAAGTAAAAAACTTCCAAGATGACTGCTTTGAAAACGTGACAGGGACACCTTATTCTGAAAAAGCGTTTTTGACCATGTTCGGTCAGACTGTTGTTCGTTTATTCATGTCTTTTTCACAAAAAGTGTCTACAGATTGACAAATAATATTCCTCTGAAATATAACAGTTTCAGCTCTAGGGAAAAATTTGGTTTGGGGGGGAGAGGGGCTGAAACTTTCCACACTACATCTTTAGATCAAGCCCAGCCATAAAGTAAAACAATGTCTAACAAAGTTGTTTTGTTTTTTTGCTCAAATTCCGGCCCGATTTCTGTAAATTTTTTATTTAGGCAATTTGTCCATCAAAATTGCCTACTAAATTGAGGAAAAAATTTGGTATGTAAAAGAAAAATTATCGGTCACTTTTATGCAGAAATGGGCAGACACTGATCCCAATATTAAGCTATTCAGTCAAGACGTTTCAAGTCGTGTTTAGAAAGTTTGATGAGGGAGTTGGAGGATGGATTATACACCTTAATCGCCCTCACTTATGACCTGGTAGGGCTAAATGGGTCAAAGTGGAACACAGTTTATTTATGAACGCCAGCGATACCAATACATGCGGAACAAATCAGTAAAGTGTTTCACATTGCAGGATTGTAGGTAATGAATGCTGGTTTTGTTTCATCTCAATGTTTCAGTTGTCCTATCTTGGGTTCCTGACTCTTTACACCATAAATCTGTTATTGGGGATGGGTGGACCCTTGGACTGGCTGGACTGGCTTGTGGCTCTGTGGGTCGTCGCAGCTTTGTTCGAAGAAATCCACCAGGTAAATCGAACAGAATTTAAATATAAAACTGCATGAGAGACAAAGCTTTCAAATTTGAAGTTTTTGTTCTTAACAACAAATAAGCTTTTCATTGAATACGATTTCATACGATCTTGATGTTTGGGTGAGTATAACAGTGTTATTGAAGCTGAGCAGGTATGGTAGAGATCAGGCACGTGGACGACGATGGCTCCAAATACGATATAAATTGCGATTGAAATATGCTTTTCACCCTACATCTTTAGATCAAGCCTGATCAGAAAATGAAAAACAACAACAAACAATTAAGATATGATAACGTGACAGTGACGCTTTCTTGGCTAATTTCGGTCAACAGTTTTCTCTTTTTATTATTTAAACAATTTATCCGCAAAAACTTCCTAATAGATGGGGGAAAGTATATTGCAAGTAAAAGAAATCAGTTTGGGCACTTTTATGCAGAAACGAACAGGCATCTTCTCGAAAAGCTATCAAAACGCTTTCAGTCGCATTCTCGAAGCGTATAATATTCTCAGGGCAGTTCTGGTGTATCATCTCACATGCCATACCATGTTTTAATTTAATTAATTACTTCAATTCTGTGCAAAGCCTTATTTCGTACGGAAAGAATACTCAAGGTTTATACTACAAACGCTCGCGGTAAGAAGTGGCGTACATCCATGTCGAAGGACCCTGGAAATTGGGCTGTTTGTATTCAGAAATGTTGAATGAGAAGCACTCCCGCTTGGCTCTTAATCTCTATAACTCCCTATATAATATATTTTGTAGCATCAACATACCCAATTCATTATGATAAACATATTCTGCCATTTCCCTTCCTGATAAACTTGAATGTTATTGTTTCTTTTCTTTCCAGATAGTGCGATTTCGAGGTTTATCCTTGAGGACAATGGCCATATTTGTTCCCTATATACTATTTGTGGTTGGGTTTGTCGTCCATGCTCTGTATAGAAACTCCGAGTTTCCTATCGGTACATTATTTCTCACGACTGCCTTGGCCTTTTTCTACCTGAATGTTCTCCGCTTTTTCTTGGCATTCCGGGCTCTGGGACTAAAGGTGGTCATGATCCGAGATATGGTTCGTATATTTTGTCTTCTTTAATTTAAGAAAACATGTTAAGGGACAAGTAAATCCACAGACCAATCTCACATAAACTTGATTGAATGCAACGTTTAAATATTAGAGTTTTGTCAATATACTTTATATTTCAACATTCATTACACCAGCTTCGTGAACATACATGTATTAACAATATACACAAGTACAGTATATCTCATCCAGCTAGTAGCTCCATGAAGATACAATTCGTCTCATTTTGTGCACTGGAATGTGGGCTATACTAAGATAGTGTAATCCCAAAATAACGAAAATACCGTTAGTAACGCCAGGACGGTCCGCATACCATCCCCACGCAATCCGTATAAGGCCCGCATATCAAAAACGTTTGATAGCAAATTTGATTGGACAAAAACAAAAATATTGGAATAAAATCATCTGCATATGGAATGAAAACGATCCGAGCAGAAAACTACTGTGTTGTAAACTTTGGACGTTTGGAGTCCTTGTGTGGTTTGCAGACGGGATGGAGACGGTTTAGGAAACATACAGTGGTTAATTGTTGGGCATACTTTATATAGGTAATTTGTCAGGTCATCAGTATCAGTCAGGCCACGCCACGTTTGGTTAGCTAATTCTGAACAATCTCGTATGGTCCGGTAAATAGTAAATAGTTGTATGTTTGCGTCTGAAGATGACATAATCGATGCTGATGGATATTGAAATCATGATTAAATTTTTGGAGCTGCCTAGATTGCAGATTATTTCAAGGAATTTGACCAGACAATATTCCCAAACATATTATTGAACATTTGTCAAATCTAATTTTCAGATAGGGATTTTCTTATGGAAAGAATATTTATATGATATCATAGTCACGATCGCAATTTTGCAAAGCCGATCACAGATACAGTAATGTGAACAGTGATCAGATTGTTTAGTTCTAGTAATATAAATGTACTTTTATCTGGGAGTATCCCCTGTTGGTAGGTTTGTCCGACTGCCAATGTAGTACGAGATCATAGCATTCCGCACAGTATTTTAGTATTGCAGGGGGTACAAACCATGGTCCCGGGGTTGGAGGAAGGCATATAATTTCTTATCTATGACTACTGACTACTGGATATTGGTGCTGTCAGGAATTTCCGAGAATCCGTACAGGCATGGTTCAATGTAATTGACAATCTTGTTGGAGTAAAAGAAAATATAATCTTTCTCCATCTCCCATGTCACTTCCCGTCAGATTATACCGTTCTGTTTTCCCACCATCATAACGTGTTATCGCCTACACGCGAAGTAAACCGATTTCATGTGAATTAGGGATCGAGAACATTTTCAACTGCTAAGAGTAGCAGCTATGTGCAGTAGCAAGCGTCAGATCCGACATTTGATAGTCTGCCGTCGTCCATAAAAGAATTTCCCTGTCAATAATCGAAATTACAAGCGTCTGGTCCGTCAGTCATAATTCAGCCGTCGTCCATTAAAGAATATCCGCGTCCATAATCCAAAGACATTTTCCACATTCCATATAACAGCATTAGCACCAAATTCTAAAAGACAATCCTAGTATACGTATAGATAGGCTAGTTCCCTGCAAAAGAGAAACTGTTTTAAATGAAGCCGGCAAGACATCATGATGTTCCAGAAATATCAAATCCGTATCTCTTATCATTATTAATCCATAAGACCGTTTCCGTATGACAGTTAGCACCTATTCCAAATTCGTATGAAATAAAAATACAAGAGAAAAACAACGCTTTTTTTACTTTCTATAATTTAGATGTACGACATGATCATATTTTTGATCATCATGATCACGATCATGTTCGGCTATGGTGTAGCTATTGAAGTGACCTTATACCCGGAGGCCACAATAGTTCAACATGGCGCCAAGAATCTCCTTCGAAGACCGGTCTGGCAACTGTTTGGGGAACTTCTGCTGGACGAGATAGAAGGTGAGACATATGGAGAAATCTCTGTGTGTTTGCTCTATAAAGCTTGAAATTATATCCTGTCTAATAGATTATAAATGTTTATGGAAACTTGATATGGCGAAAGATATTCTTGATATGCCGAAAGATAAGTTCATTATATGAGACAAGCTGAATGTATGAGACCTCAAATTTGTGGACACCAGAGAATGTAATAAAAGTATAGGGATTTTTGAAATTGTACACTTTGAACTTCAACATGAACATAAGCCTCTCAAATTAGCGGTCATATGAAACATGAAGATTGTCATTAGAATCCCAATGATATGTGAAGAGATATTGCTCAATCTAAAAAAATTATGAAAAAATCGAACTAAGATATAGGCTCAAACAACTTCCTAACTGATACCAGTTTTATCATTTCAGGCAATCCAGATTGCATAAACCGCTCCGAGGCGGAGAGTGGAGACACGAACGTCTGCCCGACTGAGTTCGGGAAGAAGATTGCCCCCGCCATGACAGCCATTTACATGTTCATTACAAACGTTCTCCTCCTCAATCTGCTCATAGCAATCTTCAGGTAATCATCCAAGTTACAGTAAATCAGTGGAAATTTAACGCAATATAACACGAGTGGTGGGAAAAGATGCCGAAGTACTGACAAGAAGTCATATGACCCCACAGGCAAATACACTGACTGCATATTTTTAAAAACATCAAAGAAGATAAGCTGATGCCTGCGATGATTTGTATCCCAGGCACGCCTTCAGTGTAGATGTTCATGTGCACATCTATGGCATTTCCACACGACTCATACACGTTTACTGAAACGCTTCACTAAGTCGGCGAAAACGCTGCAAACATGATAGTTTTGAGATCGTTCCTGAACTTGTTACAATTTCGTGTACTAGTATAAAGCAGATTGTAGTCAACATTATCGAAATATTCTCGGGAGTTGATACCCTATTCAGTTCGCATAGTATGATACCATATTCAGTTCGCATAGTATGATACCATGTTCAGTTCGCATAGTATGATACCATATTCAGTTCGCATTGTATGATACCATATTCAGTTCGCATAGTATGATACCATATTCAGTTCGCATAGTATGATACCATATTCAGTTCGCATTGTATGATACAATATTCAGTTCGCATTGTATGATACCATATTCAGTTCGCATAGTATGATACCATATTCAGTTCGCATAGTATGATACCATATTCAGTTCGCATTGTATGATACCATATTCAGTTCGCATAGTATGATATCATATTCAGTTCGCATTGTATGATACCATATTCAGTTCGCATTGTATGATACCATATTCAGTTCGCATAGTATGATACCATATTCAGTTCACATACTATTCAACATAATAATCATCTGTGATTCGTACTTGTGCGATGGAGATTGATCAGTCATGATCTGCGACGCAAACGTGAGGCATTTTACAGTCCAATAATGTTTCTAGCCGAGCGCTGTTGACAGTTTGCCAAAACATTAGCAAATCATAAGGGAAGCAGAATTACAACACATATAAGGGAAGTGAATGCCGTGATGACTTGGTCATATAAGGGAAGTGAATGCCGTGGTGACTTGGTCATATAAGGGAAGTGAATGCCGTGATGACTTAGTCATATAAGGGAAGTGAATGCCGTGATGACTTGGTCATATAAGGGAAGTGAATGCCGTAGTGACTTGGTCATATAAGGGAAGTGAATGCCGTGGTGACTTGGTCATATAAGGGAAGTGAATGCCGTGATGACTTGGTCATATAAGGGAAGTGAATGCCGTGGTGACTTGGTCATATAAGGAAAGTGAATGCCGTGGTGACTTGGTCATATAAGGGAAGTGAATGCTGTGGTGACTTGGTCATATAAGGGAAGTGAATGCCGAGGTGACTTGGTCATATAAGGGAAGTGAATGCCGTGGTGACTTGGTCATATAAGGGAAGTGAATGCCGTGGTGACTTGGTCATATAAGGGAAGTGAATGCCGTGGTGACTTGGTCATATAAGGGAAGTGAATGCCGTGGTGACTTGGTCAATCGTTGGAAATGTTCTTACCACGAAAGAAAAAGCCATTCCATGGTTTTATCTTCCGGAGAATGGGAATTTTCATATCATGCTTAAGTTAATAGTACACGTGATTCGCATGTTCTCCGATCAGAGTAAACCGCGCGTATCGTGATAACTTTCTTCAACAGACATATTCTTAAAGTTGTGAAAATGCTTTGCGCATATCTGATCAGGGAACAGATGGCAGAACTTTGGTTTGCCTTCGTTACTTGATGGCACAGGTTAGCATCAGTGTCAATTTCCACACAAAGCTACCACCATACGATAGTGACTTTGCTATACGTCAGCAATAGCCTAAAACTGACGAGACTTCCTGAAGTGTTTTGCTCATTATTCCTGAAACTGAAGGCAAATCGTAAGGATAAGTAGTGACGTGTATTCAATATCGTTTAACATTTGCAGTTATCTTGGAATGTAACCAATTGCCATTAATGTCGTTATTTTCCTAGTTCTACTTATCGAAAAGTGCAAAGAAGTGCTGTGCGTTACCTCAACTACGAGAGTTACCGCCTTGCCATGGAGTTTGCTTTGCGTTCCTACTTTCCACCGCCATTGTCGCTCATTGAGAATTTGTATGGTATATTGAGGTGTTGCCTCACGTGCAGACGGCGGACGTTGGAAGAAATTGCTCAAGGTAGGCACAGTGCTGGAAATTATAATATGATAATAAATGTGTTACGACGCAGAAACTCAAACTCACCATCCACTCATCTTGGCATCCGGTAGCTATTCATCTGTAATTGTTTAGCACCTCAATGTCTTCATTCTGCAGGCCAAATTAGTACTCATTTTACTCAAACATTCTTGACTTTATGTGGTTTTAATAAATCTAATGAATGTTAATTACGGTTCATTACAAGCGGTTTAATCACGGGGAAAAATCTCCATTCACATGAAAACTTGACCAGGATTTTATGTTGGTAGTAGTAAATGGGTTACTATGGCAAACTTAATATTGCTACCTTAAATAATAGTATGAATGACGTCCAAACTGATTACAAATCGCACCCGATGGTAAGCAAATTTACATGGTATACATATGGCGCAATCATTTGGTTTAACACAGCCAGAAAAAAGGTCATAATTGTCACCCCGAGAAGGTGATGAGTTAGAGCCATCACTATTTTTTATGATTACCTTTAAAAATGATGGCCATCACCCCTGAAGACTGATGAGCAGTGTTTGTAAATTTGATGAGGCAAAATCATCACCCTTAAAAGGAGATGACCGTCACTATTTAACTCATCACCTTTTATGTATCTACGTTTGAACCTAGGGGTCAAATATTTGGCCCGGAGGGTCAACCAGATACATATAGTAATGCTGAAGAAATTGACCGGCTCTGCGTCTTACTAACACAGAACAAGATAGTGTTCTTACGCGACAAGAAAGTGGTCTGAAACCTCCTTCTTTAGAGTGTCCAGGTATCTGTGTTTTTAATGTTCGTGTATAGTTTCAGGTCTGATATGTTCAAGTTTGTATTTATATTTTTGTTTATCTAATTTGTGCGTATATTCGTTAATTTTCCAGTGGCACTACTTTCCTGCTCAAAATATGTCGTCTGCTAAATCACAGATTTTGAAAGGCTCGTGTTGTGATTTTATGGGGATAACTCATTCTCATTAGAAAGCGTGTTCGGGCAGTATTTTAGCATTAAATATTACCAGTATAAGTGTAATTCATTTTAGAAAACAATGGGATATTTCACTTTGCCTGTATTCATTTACATTTACATGACATGTGTGTGTTGGTTTAAAGTTTAGAATTTTCGCCATTTATGCTTACGCATCAGGACTCTCTAGATTATCTTTTTATGGTAAGTTTCTAAAATCCAGTGGTGGTCAAATCATTTATGGAATAATTTTCTGTATTCAGAAATGTTATCTTTCCACCCTGCTTCTGAAATATCCATGGGCTGTTGCAAGCATTTTCCCTGATCTACATAAAGAGCTCTACATATTACATGCACCCAAAGTTTGAAACTATTTTTGTGCGGGAAAGGTGACAAGGTTACAGGTGGCACCAGTTATTTCCGGGAATATCCAGAGGGTTGTTTTGTTTTGATTGTATTGTTGTTTTGTTTTGATTGTATTTACACATTTCTTTCTCAAAGTTTTGCCAAAAATATGTACTTGAACATCGAGTCAAAAAGTTGTTTTATGCAAATTGTGTTAAACTACTGCATCGGTTTGCCAGAAAAGATATTTGGTCCGGACAAAAGAAAAGGGGCAAAGAGCCTCCCTCCCGCATCTTTTTTTTCTTCAAAACAGTGCATGTGAAGTTAGATATTAATTTTATTAAGCCCAATGGTTCAATCAGTGGTTCATACAAAAGCTAATAGAAATGCCATTATTCTATGCTATGCCTCCAAACTCCTACATCCATAAAAACATCTTAATCTGGACTGTTAAGGGGCTGAGGGGTTGTAGTACTTCTGGTGTCGCATGTTCAAAAAAATAGTTGCACAATGCTATGAATAATCAATACTATAACTTGGAAAGCTCTATGAATATTGCATTATAGCTCTGCATATATTTATGCTCACATTTGGAAAAAATGACATCACAAAATTCCAATTCCATTGATCAATTCCCGGAATATCAGGTTCAGACTTCAACTCCAATAATGTTGTAGTACTCTTGTATTTTTCTAACTTGATCAAAATATTTCTATAATACCTTGTTGGTGGAGGGGGAAACTCATTGGGCTTGCTTATACCATTAGGCAAGGCATTACATATTGATGGGACTGGTGCCTCATGAGTGTTTTTCATATGGCCTACTTATCGGGCTGGTGAAAAGAAATGCTGATAATTTAGTGCGATTGAAATCAGCCCTGTTTTCAGCGCAGTTATTGGTTCTTGATGGAATTTCTGAATGCAATGCCTGTTAGTCATAAATACATATCATAGCCTATAGGCTCTAGTTAAAGGTTGTGAATGTTTGAGAATCAAAGTTTCCATGTGCGAGCATGTACTCAACCCTCTCAGTAGTAGAACTCCTGTCGAAATTGTGTAGTCAAGCAAAGGGTATCTGATCAAAAATATGTGGGCCTTACTATCCCAGTTACTACTTCTGACGAAATGCTAATAGATTATCAGCGTGTCTTGTGAATTTTTCCTACGAAGTAGGCTCTCATTTGCAAATTGTCTGGTAATGAGTGAGTGAGCGAGTGAGTGAGTCCATCCGAATCGTTTCGTCGGCAAAATAAGGAGAACCGTTGACATTAGAACCTTGATTTTTGGCATGAAGGGGCATTAGGGGACTGTTACCAGCAAATTCTGAGCTGACTTACTTTTGATGAAAATTTCTCCTGATTTTTTTATGAAAATCACTGGTGATTCTGACTTGGGCTGTGCCGATCTTAATAATGGCAGGATTTCAACTTGGGGTGGGGGATTTCCAAGAATCCAGTTCGCGTCGGAGTCATGATGCCTACCCTACTTCGTAGGTCCTGTGACGTTAGTCACACTGCCATGTATTTTAGTAATCCTGCAATTATTATTGTTGTCATATTGTAGATATACATAGTCAAGCTGTGGAGGAGGGGATGGAAACCCGAAAGTCAAGAGAAGACGTTAAGTGGGAAGAAAACATACAAGATCGATATTTGGAAACAATAACACAGCGGGAATTTAAACCAGGGTAAGAAATTATACGATATCCTTCTCGTATGTTTCGCTTTGATAAAGGATGGAACACCGGAATACCATGCTCTCTTTATCACCTAGTAAATGATCATTATCCGTCGTTTCTGATTTTCGCGTAACTGGCTTTCGCTTACATATATACACACTTAATTTTACGTATGTAAGAAATCGGCCTTTCCCGCATTTACAGTGAACATAGACTGGGCATGCCTCACTGAGCAACGGTGACAGTATGTGGGAAGTGGAGTCCAGAATGGGGAAATAGTTTTAATTCGATATAACTGGTGTATTTTCAACTTAAAGATGCCAAAATATTCATCAGGGTAATATGATGTATATTTCTCAAAAGTTTGTCGGTTGCAATGACTTAAAAAATAATTTCCCCAAAAGCATCTGGAGAGAAATGGGAATTAATGACAAACATATTGCTACCAGAAACTTGGTAGCTGCTCAGTGATCGATCTAGATAGACTAAGATGGTATACCATCAGGGAACTGCCATTTAGTGGTGACGCAGGGAAATACCATATAGTGGTGACGCAGGGAAATACCATCTAGTGGTGACGCAGGGAAATATCATCTAGTAGTGACTCTATGAAAAATTCGTGCAAACTGTTCGCCGATATTCTATGAGATTCCATAATAAGTCAATCACGATAAATCGCGTTTAAAGTTATTTCACCTAGCTAGCCATCTGATTGGCTAACAGATGTAGTTTGAAATTCGCACAGTATTTATATACCCCTGGTGTAAGATATAATATTCCGTGATATTATATCTGAGTTTACTAAGATTACAGATGCGTGTCCAGAATCTGTGCATTGTTCCTGCGTTAATACTAGAAAGGTCGATTGAGTACGTATGATTATAGAATGAAAATCACGCGCTTATTGATTCAGTGGCCTTATCATTTAATGGATCACAACTGACAATGTGGATTGCCAGCCACACTAGGCGGCGCTAGCGCTCCATCAGGTAAAGAAGACGTGACGTCATAAAACGAACATTTATGACGTCGTTACATTATGACGTTGCCTTTGTGACGTCCAGAAAAACGACATGGGCATGCGCCATTTACCTCTTAGTACACGTAGCCACCTGGCGTCAGTTCGAGCTGGCGATCCCCAGGGGAGTTTTCTAGAAACTCCAGTACATGGCGTATCTTACTGTTTTGACAAACATAATTGGTCAACTTACATTTTCAAACAACATTCTGATATTTTCATTGGTTTATGAATGAAAATGTAAGAGGATCCCTTAAGGGTAATAATGGATGTCAGAGTTGTCGACTTGATATGTATTTTCCTTTTCTTCTGAAATTTATGAAAATTCAATCACATTTCAGCTAGGGTACAGACTGTCAATAACCAAAACTTTATCTCAAATGAATTTATGATCATCGGAAAGTAAATCAATAATCAAACCAAAATGAGGTGATGTTGTCGGCGACAGCGTCGAGATAACAAAAACACTAATAAATATATTTTAAAATAAATATATTTTGTTTCCCCAGAGGTGAATCGGTCGAAGACAAGTTAGCTGGTGCATTACCTAATGGATTACCGGGTCTTCTCTCAGGGACATTCCCTCGACCGTCCTCATCTAAATATTCGGACACGAGGAAAATGGTAAGAGAAAATAGAGCTTTGAGCCAGAACAACTTGCTAATTATTGCATGGGCAAGTCCGCCTCCTAGAGTAACGTATCTCAACCCCAGCTTGTATGTCTTTTGTCTTCTTCCTTCAACTCGCGAGCTGCCCGCATTGGCTATTCACTGATCTATCCGCGCCCTCTATTCAGTGTCAGTTAGCACACGATTGGGTTTCCCCATGATTCTACAATTCATGATTCTACAGAATCGTTAGATTCTTGGTATGTGCTTTAGAATAGGTTAACCAGGAGACTATTCTGTGAAGTCATGTGACGCAGTCAGTATGTCGGCACCTCTTCCCACTTCCCTTATATGTGTTGTAATTCCCCATGAAACCTTGTTATCGCGATTTCTCAGGAACTACTGCATGGATCTTTCCCAAATTCGGTACACAGGTTCCCATTGGGATCTAGTTGTGTAAGATACCTTTTCTGGTCCGATTCGAAAATCCAATATGGCCACATGGCGGCCATCTTGGATTTCCCCATGAAACCTTGTTATCGCGATTTCTCAGGAACTACTTCATGGATCTTTCTCAAATTTTGTATACAGGTTCCCCTTGGGGGCTAGTTGTGCAGGATGCCTTTTTTTGTCCGATTCGAAAATCCAATATGGCCACCAGACAGCCATCTTGGATTTCCCCATGAAACTTTGTTATTGTAATTTCTCAGGAAGTACTGCATGGATCTTTCTCAAATTTGGTACACAGGATCCCCTTAGGGTCTAGTTGTGCAAGACACCTTTTTCGGTCCGAATCGAAAATCCAATATGGCCACCAGGCGGCCATATTAGATTTCCCCATGAAACTTTATCGTGGTTTCTCAGGAAATACTGCATGGATCTTTGTCAAATTTGGTACACAGGTTCCCCTTGTGGTCCAGTTGTGCAAAATACCTTTTTCGGTCCGATTCGAAAATCCAATATGGCCACCAGGCGCCTATCTTGGATTTCCCATGAAACTTTATCGTGATTTCTCAAGAAGTACTGCATGGATCTTCCTCAAATTTGGTACACAGGTTCCCCTTGTGGTCCAGTTGTGCAAGATACCTTTTTTGGTCCGATTCGACAATCCGATATGGCCGCCAGGTGACCATATTGAATTTTCCCTTGAAACATTGTTATCGTCAATTCTCAGGAACTACTTCTTGGATTCTTTCTGAAATTTGGTACACAGGTCCCACATGGGGCCTAGTTGTGCAAGATGCCTTTTTGGTCCGATTCGAAAATCCAAGTTACGCTTAAAATTAATACGGTATTCCCGAGTTGTGACGTTGCATCACACGAGTCGGCGGATCAAACAGTGGGACATATTCTATATAGTGACTATAGAGAATATTCATACCTTCACCTTCCATATCAAGGAGTTCAAATAATTCGGAATTAAAATGTATTTCTTCAAATTTTAAATCAGTTTTCTTAGTCCAGTGAACTGTTTCGTCTGCCGACGGGTCGGCTACATGAAGGGGCGTCACTCTTGTGACACAACGTTACAACTCGACAACTTTAGACTACTGCGTGTTTCGATCCAAGGGAGATAATCAGGATTCAGACATTTTCGAAGTTTCAACATTACTGCGCGGATCCCTTTAGTATTAAGTATTGTACCATGTTACTATTTTCGAGCATGGTATCTAAAAAGAGACATCTCAAACTAGCCAGTAAACAGAACAGAATTAGCATTCGTTCCTAATTATAAAATCTTAAGTATGTTTCATAACTCATGCCAAAGGGTCAAAGACATTTGTCTTCGCTTCCAGTACCCAATGATGACACATGCAAAAAAAAATACTACAAAACGAAGACGAAAGATCCTCCGGACATTCACTTTCAGACTAGCTAGCTTTGCTCTTTTTGCTTTCGTACACTCATGCCAGCAACATCGATCGTAGCCTGCAACATCTCTGGCGCTACGTTTCGTAACTGGTGTGTAATTCCGCTTAACCCAGGTCCAGGCACCGTCAGAGACGCCATGATATTCAAATGAACAATCGCAAACAAAGTGTGACTGAGATACATTATACTCTTGAAGGCCACTTGGAAATTCATTTGGATAAAAAATAAAGGTCAGTGATAAGGATTTTGTGCACAGAACGTCATGATGTCTTGCAATCTCAGTAAACTCACATATAATATCACGAAATATTATATCTGAATTCAGTCCTATATAAATCCCGTGCGAATTTGAAACTGCATTTGTTAGCCAATCGCGTAGCTAGCTTGGTTAAACATTTCCAAAATCACGCCCACAAAAATTACACCAGATAGCACGTGGACCAAAACAATAAACTTTTATCAGGAAGCATAGCCAAATATGGCATCATTTCCAGACAGTGTACGTAAACATCAAATGGTTTGTGGTCACCGAAAAGTCTGGCTTTGTTAGGGCAGGAAATATCAAAAGATTGTGCCGTCCGAAGGCGTTTATATCCGTGAATTAAACGTCAATCATTGTCGAAGGGAAAAGACGGAAATTGTCGTGATTGGCTTATTATGGGATCTCGTAGAATATCGCCGAACATTTCGCACGAAGTTTTCAAAGAGTTACGTCTAGATCGTATTCCCCTGATTTACCATCTTGGTTTACCTAGATTGGATGTCTTGCTGGCATCATTGAAAGCTGTCATCGCTTCTCTCCTGGAGAAAACTATCTTGTGTAGTTCAATTAAAATTTGGATTTTATGCATATTCGGAAGTGATGCTAACTGTTACACGAAAAAAAATTCTCATTTATTTAAGCGGAAATTTTTATGAGGACGACGGCTGAATACTAGATGTCGGATCTGCCGCCTATACTAAGAACACGTCCGCAGTTCGTTATTCGGAACCAGTCATTCAGCGACTCATAACAGCGCCCCTAGCAGCGCCCCCTGGCGTCAGATTTGTGATATGAATACACGAAGATATAGAGCAGGACATTCTCTCTTGCTGTACAGAGTTTGGAGTTCAAAGTCTTCATAATAAAAAAAAATACAGATTTCCATATCTGAGGAAATAATTGCTGGTCTCCTCGAATAATGAACTGCGAACTGCGAACCGCGGTCTAACTTTATGAACGTACTTGGAACACAAAACGCTAAATGAATATTTATAATATTATCAAAACTATAGTGTAGGCATGCAAGTGTATAACCTACCCGCATAAGACAAGAATGTACGTCTATACAACGTGCTTCTCAACAGACTCTCAGGGTGATGGTAACAGTTTTGCTATTTCTATGAATCATGCACAATGTGTTATATTTTCTTTTGTTGATTAAACTTATTAAAAGTCGAAAATCGACACGAACGTAGCGCCACTTGAGATTAGCTGTGTTGAAAAACATGATACGGTGAACTTTGCATAATCAGATATGTTGGCCATCGAAGGCTTGGTCTCTCGCAGATAGATATTTTAGATGACGGAAGTTTCGTCTAAAACAAGTTTGAACTATTTCCAAATTTTGTGACCTATACTTCATACCTATAGGTATTGAGAGATGTTCGGTTCCCGACATATACACCTTAGTCATGTTGTTTGTCGATATCGGATATATTTCATACCTATATTTTACCGCATCAAATGTATTTTAAGTGTATGTAGGAAATTGCTTCCAGGCTATGTGAGCCCTCCAGCTTAGGGCAGCATGGTTTGTACCATGTTTGTCTGGCACAGGAGGTAGATTAAAGTACCAAACAGATTAGGCTCTCTGACGATCCATTGTGATCAGTGTCTGTAGAATCTAATTTTCAAAATTCGAAATTCAATTTTTTTTTGTAGTTTTGGTTAGGTTTCTGTTAGGGTTAGGGTGTGTTTGTTTGGATCATCGTTGCCGTGTGACCATTAAGGTTAGGTGTGACGTTAAACTTCAAACATCCAACCAACCAGGCTTTGTGAAATATACAACGATAGAATATCAGACCAGCATTAATTTGATATGTCGAAAATAACTGTTTCATACCCGGAGTTTCAAAGGTGTGCATTTGGATAATTCGTTCATGTTTTGAGCTTTCAAAACTGTCAAGTACGGCGGGTGCATTGGTGTTGTGTCCCCCCGTGACTCAACGCCCACAAACTGACAAGGGGAAATACTCTTGCAGTTCACAAATTTCACTATTTAATTCATATTTTACCATACCACTGAAATGTGAGCTCAATTATTTTGTTAACAATTTCAGAGCCTGATAAGTTTGCCAGATTTACCCTCTCCAACAGACGAAATGGCCTCTTTCCGAAAGCTTTTTATGAAACAGGTAAATAACTGTTATTGTGATACCATTAAAAACAACTTCCCTATTTTACGCTCTCTATGAACTTATAACACCGAATAATGCAGGATAAGAGGGATATGGACCATTAATTGTCAGTGGTGTATAGAGAAAATTTTCCTACACTAATATTCATGTTTAGAGATGGAGAAAACCGTGGAACTCTTCATATATGAAGTGATAAATAGCTTCATTCGTCGAGTGGGGATTGTGACTCAGTCGGCGAGAACGCCAGTCCTGTTTGGCCAGGCGGCTGGTTACGTAGACGACGCGGAGCCGCGTCACATTGGACCACTACTCTTCATCGTATTTTCTACTTGATGGTCTAATTGTAACGCTTTTATTGTGATCCAGAACTATAACCATTTTGGGATGAAAGGGAAGGGGGGTACGTAGCATGAGCATTTGAGTGAGTTACTTAATATGAAATTTCATTACAGATGCAAGTATTAAACGAAAGACTTCAGAAGATTGAAACTCATCTACAAATGACTCCAAGATCGTCTACAAAGCGGAATGAGGAAGAGGAAAGAAAGGATAGTACAAGAGATCTACATCGCCATACTGACACATTTCGCCGAGGACCGGTTTCTGCCAGTGATGGGACGATGTCTGACCTTCAAGAAGATCCAGTGTCTCCCATCAGCATCTGCTAAAGCAACATGACATTTTTCCGCAGACGAAACCTAAAAGTTACAATTCGAGGCGAATAGCATTCCCATTATAAATGGAGAAGACATGTTGCTGTTGAGACGCCTTGTTGTAGAATGTGTTCTCCACGTTGGATCGCATTTATTAATGAAAAAGTGCCCGTTAAACAAAACTCCAAGAGATTTGGCCATCGACATTTTCTGACATTGGTGGGAAGTGATGAAACGCAAGGGTGGGGAGTGATGAAACGCAAGGCACAAGGGTATGGGGTTTGTTGTTGTCCTCGTTGCTGTTGGGGATCATATCGGCACTTTACGATTTGGCATCCCAATAGATGACTGCCACAAGTACATTCTGTATGGGTGCTCCGTAAACAGAACGACATCTGTGCACCCCCCGAGCAAAAGTGTTTTCAGGTCCAAGTATTGATGTGTCCAGTGTCTTTCATCTTGCCCACACGTGATGAGTTTCAGGTAAAGAGGTAAAGAGTTCATACAAACGTTTGGTGCTCCCATTATAAATAGTTGTCTCATTAAATATCTCAGGTGTTGCGCAGCCTGACTCATTTAAATAGAAATACACAAGCGCAGGATGTCATTTACAGTTTTCTACCTTCTCTACGTGGATGGACGCCAATTGATGTCGGTCAACTGATCAAGTTAATACCGTCCTGCACTCTAAGTGAATATTGATATTCGTGTAGAAAGGCAGACGAAGATGAACATGAATAGCTGACACGAGAAGATCTATGCAATTAACATTGCCATGCAGTACAACAAGACTGACAATTTAAGCCAGCACTTTTAATGTCGCACAAGCGAAGCTCGCATGGTCATAACATTAGCCAAGGTAATTACATTTTATGTTTCATAGTTTGCTTGTGTGATTGCCAATATTTATTCTCTCAATTGTTTTCTGTGATATATGTGTAGCTATGCATTACAAGCTCGCTCTTAATTCGACAATTTGAGAGTGGATGTATAAGAGTTATTCATTGCATTCTTGCTTAAAATGTATATTTTAATTTCAAAATAAAACAAGAAACATAAGAATTTCGAAACGCAATAGACTATATCGCCATTTCAATGTTTTGCAACTGCGAAGCGTCTGCGCAGCTTTTCGTGAACTTCCTGTTTGCACCAAATTTAACGTTGGAGAGATAGACCGAGTGTTGAAAAACAGTTGATATTTTGTGCATCTCTACGTTATATCCCCCAAAAATCTCATGGTCTATCGCCAGATCGGCTAAAGAACGGCTCCAGATATTTATTTACCCGGAACAAAATTCAGCTCCACAGAAAAAGTACTATTCCCGAGATATGACCAACTTTCAACCTGGCCAGAATGCGGCCGTTGGTACAAATGACCTTTCGTGACCTCGCCTTGTGCGCATGCCCAGTTACTCTAGGTTTGTAATGGCGATCTCGACTATTAAATATGTTCCTCGTCAACAGATGATGATGCAATTTCTCTGAATCGTAGGGCTAATCTCACCAGCTCAGCTATGTTGGCCCATAATATCCTCACAGCCTAGAAGCTTTTTCTGCGAAGAAGAGACCCAGACAGCCCAACCTGTAACCATCTCGGTCATCTATACGCGGTAAGACTGACCCTGGGATCGTGTGTATCCATTTACAGCCTACTTTCGGCAAGTGCGAGAGGGAATTTCCAGAAATCAATACCACGTGACTTCGTCAGCCAATCAGCTAAAGTCTTTACCTACGTAACCCCAACGTAACTCGCCATTTTCTAATCATGTGATGCCCTACTTGTTGAAAATTACAGATCTACCACACCTCTTGGGTGATACGAAAGTTATTTATACCTATATATTTTGTAAGCCTAGCCTATATCTGTTTCCCAAGTGGTTTGAAAACCTGTAATTTATCAGATTTCTCGAGTCTGTTCTCTGCCGGATGAAGGCCGAACAGAATCCCGTAATATACCGGATATCGCTCCACAATAATGGAGACTCACGATTCGCAAGCCATCTTATGGATGGCGAAGTGTACGCAAATGCCAGACAGCCTTCATGTTCCACTGAAATTCTACAGCAAGCAATTTTTGCGTGCTCAAATGTTGGCACTCGTCATCGGGTCATCGGGTCATCGGGGTAGGATCAAGCAACTGATGCTGATAACTCAGTCAAACTAGGATATATTCCATGTGAACCGGGTAGTAAAATGGAAACGGTGAGATCTCTCCCAATTCAGAATCTGATAACTTCTATTGATGTGTTCAGTGTCTTTCATGACAATATTTGGAGTCAGCTTTCAGCCACATCCGTTAAAACATGACCTAACAGTTGTAATTTACATCATAAGGGATATACGGAGATTCCCCATTCCGTATAAGGATACCTTGCCACCAGATCTCGATCGGGATTACATATCGGCCACGTCTTCATGTGCACATTGGTGGTCCCACCTCAGTTTCTGGACAATAAAAGTCATTTGCGGGAAATAAAATATAAAACAATTGATGGATTCGTTTCAATGAGAGATGATACCGGCAAATAAAATCAATGAGACATATGCTGGTGTGGAGGCTAATAATGTCCGGTGAATACGAGTGTCCGGCTCCTATCTTTTAATCCAGGTAGGATATTTTTCTTCACATTGGAGATAAGTGTCCGTCCTCAGTTGCAACAGAAAAATATATGAAAAGGGACACTAATCCCCAGCACACTGACAATGAAATCTCTGTTAACCAAGGACTCATTGTGACAATTTTTAACTATTGTGTTCCGGGATAACCTAACGCTCGGCATCGGGTTCTCTATGGAAGATATTTTGCCTCAATTCAACACAAAATCGATACAATCTTCTTTGTGGTGTAATGTAACAGCGTCGACTAACGTTTGAAACTCGACTTTCGTCCGTTTGCGACTTTTTTTTATACATTTAATAGCATGATTTTTAAATATATATTTGTCAAATAAAACCTTGAACCAAAATGATATTGCGATGCAATGTCACGGCGGACGCCAAAACATGTCAATACTACTTAATGAGGGTTTTTTTCAAGACAGTAGGATGCCAACATGGCCAACCACTTTGTCTGCGTTCCTTCGTTGCGGGCTAATTGCCTTTTCCTACGAAGTAGGCTACCATCTGCAAATTGTCCGGTAGTCAGTCAGTGAGTGAGCCCATCCGAATCCTTTCGTCGGCAAAATAAGAAGAACCGTTGACATTAGAACCTTGATTTTTTGCATGAAGGTGCATTAAGGGATTGTTACCAGCAAGTTCTGGGCTATCCTACTTTTGATGAAAACTTCTGGTGATTTTTGATGAAAATCTCTGGTGATTCTGACTTGGGCTGTGCCCATCTTAATATAGGCAGGATTTCAACTTGGGGCGGGGGGGACTTCCAAGAGTTCAGTGTGCGTCGGAGTCCTAATGCTTGCCCTTCTTCGTAGGTACTGTGACGTTAGCCACACTGCCATGTCTTTACACATTATTCAGTTCCAAAACCCTATTCACATATGTTCTTTTCGAATTTAATTTTTTTTTCTATGCATTGTCATTCAAATTTCCCTAATCTGGGGGATGCACAGAAATATGCGCCGTAGACTTAAATCTGAATTCGCTTGGAATCTCCTTTAATAGCACAGCATCCAAAGGGCATCGGTATTAATTCAGAAAGCACATGAAAGTTAACTCGCACCGACTAATTCTCCGTCAAATTGCGCATTTGAAAAAAATATCGACAAATATGGAATATTTCTAATAATATCCCAGGAGTGTAACGCAATATTTTTCCAGAGGACATCAGCAATAATTCATGAATCAAATGAAATTTTCAATTAACTTCCTGCGAGTGATCTTCCCTATGGGGAAAGATTATGAAAGTATAGAAACAAATATTTATAATATGTATATAACCCGAGGCCAACGATTATTATATCGGGTAGCTTTACGTCGGTTGAACAAGTACGGAAACGATTAAGTGATAACATACAATGTTGGTCGGACAGGCATACTATTAATATGGGAAGTCACATTAACCCATAGCCTGATATTCTGATAGGATTGTGCCCAAAGACATCTCAATCAAGCTTCAATTGTATCTTTGATACACAAATATTTCAAAGCGTGAAAGCGTGATGTGTGTTTCTGTTATAGTTATAATTGCCATGAACTTAAATGCTTTGGGGCATCGAGTATCGTCTAATAAGCTACGGATCCACTTTGATGAATACCTTAAGACAAGTTCCATCCAGTGATGTTACTTTTAATTTTAGCTCTTGATGGAAAGGAATGAACATTTCATAACACAATGAACACCATAACCTGGAGAACAGTTCCATCTCTTATTACGGTTTTTACAACAGCGTGAACTTTCAACATTACCATATTATTTTTAGAATGACAAAGGATTTCGAATGTTCATTCCATCGCAATAGAGAATTTCTTCGACGGTATGCTGGTCTTTTCCATCACTACGGCTCTTACTCGAGCGTAGTCTTTCGATGGCAACTGTTGTCTTTTGTTGCCAAATGTTTATTCTCATGTAAGTCATGTTCATTTCCACTGCATTCGTCCACGGATTGGTCAGATTATAACACACTTAAATCACCCAGCACGACAGACCAGAGTATGTACCGCGACGTCAAATTTATTACAGCTGTCAATTCGAGGATTGAGTTTGTGACGATAGGATTGTTGTGTTTCGAGCCGAAACAATAAACAAACATTGCTTACATGTGTTCCTCCCTCCTCGCAGAAGTGGATTCTCACTCTCCAATTTTCGATTCGAACTCTTCCGCGTACTTGTACTGGGCCTCGAAAGAAAAGAAAAAAATGTCTTCAGAGGGAACTAAAAGCGTATTGTTTTCTTCAGTGGTCTCCAATAATTCAGTGTAATTAAAATGACACTTCTTCTAACCAAGTTCGACCGGTTCGGTAGGGAATGATGTATTCTTTCGAGAAGTGTGGCTGGGAGAATTGTAATCCAAATTACCTTACAAGACCATCTGATTGGAGGGATGTGCATGCCGTATTGTCGAATAATTGTGTTCGTCGAGAGATAAATGGAATTTCATGTCGTGTTATATGCATTACATGTTGGTGTATCATTGCCAAAACAGGTGCGCTACACCTATCAAGAATGTCAATTTCATCGGTGCGAAGCTCACTGGGCAGGTTTGTAAAGTCGAGTAATTGTGAAGGTGGAATCGAACCCGCATGCAGTGCATTTGGCTGTCTATTGGGATGTCTTGGTGTAGTTCATGATGCCCCAGACATTCATCATCCTTTCAACGGCAAAGGGGCAATTCTGGACAAAGTCTTTGCTACCTTGAAATGAACATCCGACGATGTTTCTAAAAGTCAACGGCTATCTATGAAAGCTCACGCTCAACTAAGAACCATAATATGGCGACTATTTTTGTTACATGCAGAAACAGTAGACCAATAAATCGGGATATGATCTTTCCACACCAAAATCACAGATCATATAATAATTTTCCCTCGTTTACTAACAAATTAGTTTAGCGACCTACAATTGAAATTAATATTACTTTTCATCCCGAGTATAGAAACATTATATACTACACTATGAAATTGATTTGTATTTACTAAATATCATGGAATGAGTACAACTTTCCAAAATAATAGATAGAAAATAAACTCCTTCCAATTGATAAAATATATTTTTTATGCCCTTGTTATATTTAATACGTAATGAGCTATCCTCCTCATTACATGGTCAATATACATGGAATCCCATCTATTTAGCACATTTTCAAGGGAAGGATGAGCCGAATTTCAGTGCATATAACCAGACATTGAAATTAATTGATTTTAGAAACGAAAGAAGTTAGAGTTATCGGGGATCCTAGTCAAGAAGGGCTGATCGAACAGTTGTTCGTTGCAATTTTTGACAGACAAGACCAAGACCAGATAAGGAAATGGAATGCCCGTCCGGATCGCTATATAACACCACACCTAATGTAGTCCGTCAGAGTCTGTCTCCATATTTCGTGTAACAAGCAGACTCACACGCCCATAAATGGAAGTATTTAATTGCATGTTTTTGTGTTTTACTGCCCTCAATCTCGTGTGGCAAAGGTACTTTTCAGGGTTAGCTATCAATGCGACCGTTCCGAAATGTGCCTTTCGCCAAGAACCGTAGTAATGGACAAGACCAGCATACTGCCGAACAAATTCTCTATCGCGATGGAATGAACATCCGAAATCCTTTGTCATTCTAAAAGTCATATGCTAATGTTGAAAGTTCACGCTGTTGTAAAAACCGTAATATCGTACACGACACTTTGTGCCATGGTTTCACAATTTGAGTTACTTATGCAGAAGGCTGGATCCGATGGTAATCGACAAGATTGTTTTATACTTCAGATGTTTATATTCTCAACGACTAATGAAATCCGACTGTAAGACGGCTTTTGTTATCCATTTCACATACAAATACGAGGGGACAGCAGAGCGGCCAAACTCCTCAGCCCAAAATAATTCAAACTGGAACGCTTCCCACATGGCCAGGGACGACGGCCATATTAGCGTTGTAGATGGATTTTGATCTCGAATGTTAGAAGTGGTTTAGTTTCTAAGAGATTGACCAATCAGTGTAAATGTCTCTCCGGATTCCCAGGTTGTGTGAAAACGCGGAACCCGAAAAGCAAGAAGTTGGTCGTGGAGACTTTTTGTTTACTCAAGTTGGAAAAAGATGGAGGGTTGGTGCGTTTTTTTGTTAGATAGTATTGTGTAAGTCTATAACACACACAAGTTGGCCCAAGCTCATATATGTCTTGTTGTGTTCACAAGCACAGATGAGTGACCAGTGTAATCTCTGTATAAAGGCCAACAGAGGTGCTGTCAGGAAGCAGTATTGTATGATTGAAGTTTACCACTCTATTTTTTTTATATTTACTGAGATTTATTGTGCCCATACTGTAATTTGACTGTCACTGAAGGGCTCAGTTGGCGAAAGCTGACAATGGCAAATCTGCAAAGTCTGAGAAATGCTTTTGTCGCCTGATTTGAGAGAGCTCATGCATAACAAAATGTTTATTCCAAAGAGTAGTAGCAAGCGATAAGTAACCTGTGCCCTTGTTAGCGAAAATAAAATCTCCGAAAGGTTTTTCTTGAAACAAATCTCCGATAGCAATAATGGAAATACCACCAAAGTCCTTGGAAGTGCCTTGCTGTAGACGAGTGTGGATTGTGGAGAACATATATGATCCTAACATGGAAATTTTATCAATGTCAATGCTGAAATATATTGTATTGCCACATGAAAAGTCATTTTTCTTTTTGGAGGTAGAAGGAGAATAGTTATATTGGCTGGGTCGGTACCGGATTGACTGTTGGCACAAAGTGTCGTGTACGATAAGAGATGGAACTGTTCTCCAGGTTAAGGTGTTCATTGTGTTATGAAATGTTCATTCTCTTCCATCAAGAGTTAAAATTAAAAGTACATCACTGGATGGAACTTGTCTTAAGGTATTCATCAAAATGGATACGTAGCATATTAGACGATACTCGATGCCCCAAAGCATTTTAGCAGACACTGCTAACTGTGTGCGTTTTGCCACCTCCTGCTCCTTTTGACAGAAAGTAATACAAGAACTTTAATTTTTCATTGTTCTGAGTTCTCATGTTCTGACGGAATTCATCATTACTCATTTCATGATGGTCTTGTAAAGGCCCTACATCATGAGCAGGCAATCCAAGATCCATACTAATGTCATAATGCAAGGAGTCTTCTACACTAGAAGGTTTATATAAAAAGTATTTCTCGAAATGACTGAATTTCATCGATGACGTCACTTCCTTCTGCATGTGCGGAAGCTATTTTTAACTCGACTTCTCAGCTTAGTTCTCGCCGTGGACAGTACTAGTTGACGGACACCCATCGTGAACGAGAGTTTGACGTTGAAGTACAAAATATTTTCAAGTTTTGTGCATGACAATCGTTAGTGACAATTCTGTCGTGAAAAATAATACAATCATTGTTCAATTTCTATGCGGATTTACTTGAGAGTGAGATCGGGAATGAGGCAGGTCGAATTTCTCACCCCCGCCACAACACGAGAAATTTCGAATTTTGATGAAAACAAAAATGTTAAATTTATTTTTTTACAGTTTCGCCCATACCTAGAATTCTATATTTTGCGTAACAATTAGAAATGATCTCCCCTTTGTTCTGACATCTTATTACCTTGCCATCACGAGCACAGCACATGCGCATGAGATGCGTGTCCGATAACTGATCTGTCCGATAACTAATCCGACAGCCGTACACGTAACATCATATTAAGTGAAATAATCTCACCCGTCAAACCGAGAGGGTTCTTTTTCTTAATTATATTGTTGCCAGATCACAACATGTCTGTGTATCTGACACAGTTCTGTAAAATCCAGCAAAACTGTATGATAGATGAGGTTGCCATATATGATACTCAACACTGACTATTATGAATAAACGTAATCTAATCAAGTGCTTTATTGGCGAAATTCGGCATTCTCTGAATCATAAAATAATAAAATGCAGATATAAACCTGCCTTTAAGCACACATATACAGTGAATATATTCGCCTGTGAGGTCATATGGCATCATTTCCTACCACCCATGTTTATGTTGCGTTTAATTAAAAAATGACTGACGGAAACCAGCGCGTGTAACATTATCGGATGTAAATCGTTTGTTATTTTTGCGAATTGACATCGCTTAGCGGTATTATGAATACTCTATAGCGACAAATTTGCTAACCCAGATTGCAAAGAAACCAATATGGCTATTTTGCACGCGCCACAGATTAGACTGCATGGATTATGGCCTCCAGTGAAAACAGATGATTTCAATAATTTATGTGTAACGACCAACAGTTTATTGGATGTCCTTTCCATACAAATTATTTGCTAACTGCATGTAAGCCTAGAGATTTACCGGAAAAACTGGTCTTCAATATCGATTAAGTGGACTATCAAGGAAGGACAAATGTTTTCAGCAGTATACTAGTATTTAACTATCGATATATGAACGGTTTGCATGCACGTCTTTCCACTTACAATTCAAACATCTATAGAATTGTGTCCAATTTGTCTATTTAACGATTCAATAACCAACGGATGTCACCAGGAGCATGCATAGCGGCCAGATACAATCTAAGAGTGATACGCATTGAGCGATAATAATGTGGAATTTAAAGAACACAACATATACACCAAGCGGATTGAGAGAAACTGATCTTCCTGAGATAATCCCTCAATTTGTACGGGTGACCGTTGTGACCACAGTGTCTGTGACCATCGTCCTGACAAACGTGATTAATCTGGTGGTGTTGAGACTGACCAGACAGATACCGGACATCGCCAAGATTTGTCTGATCAACTTGAGTTGTGCTGACCTCACAGTGGGTATTGTCAGTCTCCTGCCGTGTGTTGTACCGGCCGTGACCGGTCAGTGGCCATACGGACCGGTCTGGTGTCAATTCGCAGGAGTTTGCCACGGAGCCTGTTGTTCTGTGTCCATTTGGAGTTTGTCCGTAATCAGCGTGGACAGATACCTGGCTATAAAAAAGCCTTTGCGCTACCACAACTTAATGACCACAAAAAGATGTTACATTGCTCTAAGCCTCATTTGGACCTTTATGTTTGGCACGTTTTTGTTACCCATACTGATATCTCCCGATTTTACTTACTATCAGTTTGACTCTGCAACAGTGATTTGTGGGTTATATTGGGAGTTTCCATGGTTGTGTATAGCAACTGGTGTGTATATCCCAATAGCGTCTGGCTCCATCATTTTGTATACCATTATAGGAATCATACGAGAGACGCGGCCTCTTACCCGGAACATGATCGCTCCACACGGCACAGAAATGGTTTCTCGGAATACCGACAAGAAAGCTTTAAGAATACTCAGTGTCACCGCGGTTGCGTATTTCACGGCTTGGGGTCCTTACGTGATATCGGTTTTCCTGGTGGTATTTGTTCAAGACATTCAAATTCCAGTCGGTTTACAGTTCACTCTGTTGTGGCTAGCTAACAGTAATAGTTTCATGAACGTTATTATTTACTCGGCGGTGTATAAGTCATTCCGACGACGTGTTAGGATGATTATTTTAGCCGTTGTTCGCTGTAGTAAAACCCATTTACAGGGTATACTACATGAAAGGACTGTGGATGGCACCAGTAATATTCCACAGGTATCACATACTTAATTGAGGAAAACGACGTTAAACCATACTACTTACTCACTCACTCACTCCTTAATTCAGGTATTTACATTTTACTTTATCAATATTGATTCATCCATTTGGTGATAATTTTCGTTGTCTGCGAAAGTATCGCATTGGATTGATGGTCTTCCACGATATTCTACAGCTCTTCGTGGTATTTGTCTTCATAAATGATAATTAGAATGGGGTGAAAGGTCGAATTAACTGGTAACGATTCATGCTCCCCCAAAAAAGATTGTTACACAATGGAAATAAAATACTTCTTTTACTTTCTCTCTACAGAGTGAAATTGTATGCAACTCGAGACCAACGCTTAATAAATCATGATGCTTCTCTTCGGTCGAATAAGTAGGCAAACGATCAGTAAGCGACATAAGTTCATTGGAGCGATATGCAAGAGATGCGGAAAAGTGACGACGTCTGGTGATTAAAAAACAACCATATTACACTACAGGAAAGCATTCGTCGACACCTAACATTAAGACCCGCGAATTCGGTGGATTCTCGGACGTAGCCTTAGTATCTCAGCCGCGCTTTTATTGCAGATGTTCATGTGGAGACTATAAAGTATCCACACGGCCCCTAGCACCGGCTTAAGCGGAATTAGATTCGCTAGCTCGGGAGCTGTGATAACAGAACAGCTCAAACAACTCATCTGATGTTAATGGATGGGCATCGAGGACGTCTGATGGAGTAAACGCCTCAACATGGGGTAAACCTGGTGAATGCAAGAACACACAGGAAAACTAACATGTAATGCCCGACGTCGTACGGCTTAAATGTTCCACCAAAACAATAAACCAACATATATTTGTCGAGAGACATGTACAGAGGGCGGGCCTCGGGGACTAACAGTCCACCAGCAGAATCCTACCTATCTTTTATCGTGCATAACACAACTCCTTAACCTGAGGGACAGTTCCATCTCTTATTGTGCAGGGCACATTGGGCATTGGTCAGACAGTTGTAAATCTGGTTTAATGTATAACACAATAAACACCTTAAACTGTGGAACAGTTCCATCTCGTATCGTGTAGGACAGACTGGACATCGGTCTGACACATCAAGCTAGCAAATTTTACTCTGGATCAATTCAGATTACAATGAACACCTTAACCTGGGGAACAGCTCCATCTCTTACCGTGTAGGACAGACTGGACATCGGTCCAACACTTCAAGCTAGCAATTGTAACTCTGGATATATTCATATTACAATGAACACCTTAACCTGGGGAACAGTTCCATCTCTTGCCGTGTAGGACAGACTGAACACTGATCGTCTGACACTTTGAGTTACTTATCCAGATCTCTGGATCCGTTATAAATCGACAAGATTGCGTTATACGGCAGTTGATATTCTCAACGACGAATGAAATTCGGTTGTCAAAACAGTCGTCAATGTCCATTTCACATGGAAGATCTTAACCTCAAAGCTGTTCTGGGCCGCTCTACTCCTGGGGAGAAAGGTGTGAAAAAAACACTCAACTCCTCTGATATTGTCAAATCATATGAATTATACGCAGGAAACCACGACAATATTTCATAAAGAGACAGAAAACACGGGCTCCTGGAAATAGTTCATTTCCGTACTTCATGCAGGTAGACCTGTCTCTCAAAGCTGCCGTCTGTGGAGATTGTGTCTCCAGTATTGCGGAACGATATCAAATACTTTACCGTGTAAATCCGGCGGAGAACAGACTCGAGAAATATGATAAATTACAGGCTTTTCATACTAATTCTGAAACATATATTTTCTGAGCTTACAAAAGATACAGATATGAATAACTTCCGTATCATCCAAGAAGTGTTGTAGATCTGTAATTTTGAACAAGTATAACAGTACACGACTTACGTTGGGGTTACGTCGGTAGAGTTCAGCTGATTGACTGGAGACATCACGTGGTGTTGATTTCGGGAAATTCCCTCTTATAGTTGCCGAAAGTAGGCTGAAAATGTATAAGCACGCTGTGTAGACACTGTTAATGTCCAAACGCCCGTTAATGTCCAAATTGGACATTAACACGCAACGAGTGCGTGTTAATGTCCCACGTAGGACAATAAGACGCCAGCATGAATGTTATCGTCCAAACTTTGGACATTAGCGGTCAATATGTATCACTTCGACTGTTATTGTCCTAAAACAGTCGCATTAACGGGCGTTTGGACATTAACAGTGTCTACAACGCTGCCAGGGTCAGCCTTACCGCGTATAGATGACCCAGATGGCTACAGGTTGATTACAAGCTTGGCAACGGTGTCGGTGTTATCTTATAATCTATTCCGAACACTGCCAGCAATTTATGGCCGGAAATCCCTCAACGATTACCCCTACGTGCTGTATATTACTGACCGATCTGTGGTAGCTAATTGATTCACAGTGAGTTGATTAGCGTATTATAGACCAAATTCTTTTTGATGCAGTAAAATCTAAACTGTGGAAACAAAACCATTAAAACGATTAAATCCTTTAATTCCAAGTTGAAGCGATTAGACAGATTCTTGTTCCTTATGTTTTCTTTCAAGCGCGCGGTATCCCCGCATTACGGGGCATCCTCTGCGTTCATTGGACGATATTCACAGTCACAATTAAAAAACTTGCGCGAATAGAATGACCTCAAGCGTAATTGGGATGAAAACATTCAGAACGAGTCTAGCCAATTTAACATGACACAATGAACGTGTTCCCATATAATCGAAATACTTCTTCCATAAGACAATGTTATCATCAAACTGCAGCGGGAGATTCGGTACAAGTAACCACATAGTACGTTCATAAAGTTAGATCGCGGTTCGCAGTTCGCAGTTCATTATTCGAGGAGACCAGCAATTATTTCCTCAGATATGGAAATCTGTATTTCTTTTTTTATTAGGAGTACTTTGAACTCCAACCTCTGCATAGCAAGCGAGAATGTCATGCTCTATATCTTAGCATATTCATATCCCAAATCTGACGCCAGGGGGCGCTGCTAGAGGCGCTGTTATGAGTCGCTGAATGACTGGTCCCTAATAACGAACACCGAACCGCGGTCTAACTTTATGGACGTCCACAACGTGAGTGAATTAAACTTTCCCATTGGGCCGAAGGGTTTTTTTTTTAAAGGAGATGGTACGATAGGTGGCATTTTGGCCTAGACGTGATGCGATTGAAATCGAAAAAAACGATGTCCTCAAAATAATTGTGTTTTAATGTAATGCTGCAGAAAAAATATGTATACAACATATGAAAGTTCTATAGCTCGATTGAAATTGAAATCTGCAGCATGTGCTATTTCGTGAAAAAAAATGTCTAAATCGAGTCATTTAAGCACACACTTGGACATGAAGGACTCCTTGGACCAAAAAGATTTTCCAGCAGTGTAGATATAATGCCACCGCACATCACCAGGTTAAATGGCTATTTTTGGTCGTAGGGGTATTTCGTGTCTAAATGCCGCCTTATCGAACCATCTGGTTTCTAAATTATGCTGGTGCCAAAATGGATGTCTGTATCTGACACAGTTCTATAAAATCCAGAACACTGTGTGATGTGTGCTATTGTCATATTTAATACACAACACTAAATATTATGAATAAACTTAAAATAATCAAGTGTTTTATTGTCGAATTTCCGCATTCTCGGAATCATCGTAGTAAATTTGTGTGCAGTGGACGATAAAATGCAGATACGCCTGGTTTCTATAAAGGATTACCGGTGTGGAGGCTAAGAATATCCGATGGCTACGAATGTCCGGTCCCTATCTTTTAACCTATCTGGACATTTTGCTCCACATTGGAAAAGGATGGAACACCAATCACCAGGACATTCTCATCCATCACTCCGATACTTAGCGCTGTGTAATATCAGCGGAAGTATATCATTTGTTATTTTCCTTTGTGAATTGACACTGCTTGGCTGTGTTATAATAATTTAAAGGGACAAATCTGCTAACCCATATTGTAGAGAAAGCAATACAGCTATTGTTCACGCCTCATAGATTCAACTCCAATGATGGACGTAACCAGTGAAAACGAACGATTTCACATGGCCAACATGTTATTTGATGTGATATGAATACGTATTCTCTAACAAAACCCACGGATAACCGATCAAGCAATTACGATCGATTGGTTGAACGTATCGACTAAGAACGAATGTTTTCAACAGTATAGTAGTATTTAGTTATGAATAGTACGCACACACGCCTTTCCGACCGATACAATTGAAAAATGTAATGACTTGTGTTTGATTTGTCTACTGAACAGTTCAATTACAAGCTTCTGGTCCGTCATTCATTAGTCAGTCGTCCTCCATCAAAGAATATCCGCATCCATAACTCAAAGACCTATCTCATGTTCCATAAAACAGCATTAGCCCCAAATTCAAAAAGACAATCATAGTATACATAAACATAGGCTAGTTCCATTCAAGAGAAAAACAGTTTTCAATGATGCCGGCAAGACATCATGATGTTTCAAAAATATCAAATCCGTATCGCTGATCATTTTTCTTAATTCATATTATATTCGTTGTAAATTCGTCAACTAGAGAATGACGTATCTCAGTCATATTTTGATTGTGATTGTTCATATGAACACCACGAGGAGCTTGAGATTCATGGGTTCATATGACCTCTAGCCCCGGGTTAAGCGGGATTAGACACAAGTTACGAAACATAACGACATACATCTTGCACGCTACGCTCGTATTTTGCTATCAGCATGCGATATGTATCGCCAAATTTGAGGAACTTTGAGTGAAGGCGCTTGGTGATATAGCCCCGTTTTATAAGTTTCTGCAATAATGTTTTGTGGTGTTGATTAAAATCATCACATTTAACAGCAAATGCTACTAGGCGTGATATGTATACGCCATATGCATGTCCCACTGGAATATTACTCTCCAGAAAGGGATAGTTTACGATGTCGAAATTGTAATCATCTCTTTTGTCATAAAGTCGGCGGGAGAGAAGGCCAGCTTCATTTTCATAGAGAATAGGTCTAAATATGATGTGCTATCTGTAGTTTCCTTCAAATTCAGTGACGGTGGATATATATCCTTCACTACGTGATTTTTATAGCGATTACCCACAGCGAGAAGATCGTCTATATAGCGTTTGGTGAATGAGAAGGAACGAGCTGCGAATTGATCGGTTTTTTTAAATCGCCTGCATATTCATAGGAGAGCAGATATAGGTCAGCCAACAGGGGTGCATAATTAGCTGTTGATATATTTTGTTGCCAAATTTCACATAGATATCTTTAATGAGAAATTCAAGCAACTCTATAAATAAAGAAACATCCCATGAATGATATCCCTTGTATGTAGTAGAGGTAAAGAATTGTTATGGCTTCTGACATTAATATATCGGCGATCAGTTTTCTTGAACACAGATACTGTTAATGAACTTAGACGGTCAATAAGGTCCTGATGCGGGATTGTGGTATAGAGAGTACTAGAAATTCCATGTGGATACATGTTTGTACGGTGTGTAACATTTCGCATCAAGTTTTGATTTTTTGAATATTCACATACATTCAACGCCAGAGTTTTTAGAAATAGTGGCGCAATACTTTTCCCAAAATGCTTTTACTTCCCGAAGGGTCCTCGTCGACAAGGTTGAAAGAAGCTTGGTGGTGCAGCTCCTAGAACCAGCTATGAATCTAGCTATGTATTTTGATTTATGCATTTTGGGAGGCCAGTATACTTTTGGTATGTCATTATGTTTGGTTGGAAGACAAATACCTCTATCCATGAGAAACGTTTTGTGATTATTAAATAAATTTTCCAGAGTAAATGCAGTTTGGGAGTAAGTAAACGTATTTGATGATGGCATGCTTACACTCAATTCCTTATGCAGCACCTAGTAATAGTAACATTTACATATGAACATTATATTATTAGGAGCTTTGTCTGCTGGGACTATGGCGAATTTACTCTGGAGATTTTCTAGAACGTCTTGCGAACTGAGATTTCTCAGTACTTGTTTTGCTTGAAGAAGGGCACTTCTGTCAATATGGCCGATTGTTTCTACGACCTTGCTCAAGGGGAGGTCCAGCCAATCAGCAAGTACTGTAGATTCAACGTTTCCTCGCTTAGACCAACCAATAAAGTAATGTTCCAATGCAGACAGGACTAACTTCTGGTCGGCCTTCAGATTTATTCTTCTCGGCTCTGTATATTTAGGTCCCTTCATCGGGAATGTTCTTAGGTCCTTATCACTCACTATATCAAGGTTACCAGTCACAATATGTTTGCATGGTGTATAGATAAAGTTCGACGATGCACAATCACAACTATAGACTCCCAACGTGTATAAGTTCCAGTCACACCTTGACAGCATTAGAGTAATTGAATATTTTGGTGGTTCTAGATTTAGTATACTTATATGAAATGCAAGGGGTTTCTGTGAACTTAAAATGGTTTGGTACAGTTGCTCTGGATTATTCAGGATTCGAGGTAAATTAATAAAGTTTTAATGCACATTTTCAAAAACATCACAAGATCAAAACTTGATCCCTGTGATATTTTGTATCTCAGCCACGCTTTTATTGTAGCTGTTCATGTGGACATCTTGGATGATATGTCGGTGATTTTAGATCTGGGACCGATGCCCGAGTGTCAGCTTTCAAACACTGATTGAAATTGGAGCTTTTGGGCCGCTTCCAATGCGGATTTCGCGGCCTATTAACACAATGCTTTATTTATATGTCATTATACATTACTTTTTCAATGTTTCAAAAACTGAGCTCTCAGCAGATCAAGGTCACGCGTCTGACCCGTCTCACTTTGCGGCAAGCTGGCAACATGTTTACGGTACGGGAATATGTTAAACTCATCTTCACATATATTTTAAATTGTTTCAGCAGATCAATGATTTATTCTCTAGAAACTTTGATGCTATTAGATTAACACGAATACAATTGTAATATATCGATCAATTCTAAGAGATATTTGTCTATTCATAATATCACGGTGTCAACCTGTCTTCTCCAAGAGCTGACATTTCAAGCACATATCTCTAAATGGGGAGAAGCTCAGTGATTGGTCAGAAAAACGGAGGTGTTGGACCCAGATTCAAGTGAGTGATACGTCAGATGGAGAGAAATCTAATCTTTCTGTGATGGTCCCTCAGTGTGACCACAGTGTCTGTTGCCATTATCGCGACTAACGTGATTATTCTGATGGTGTTGAGACCAACCAGGCAGATACCGGAAATCGCCAAAATTTATCTAATTAACTTCGCAGTGAGTATGGTCAGCGTCCTGCCGAGTGTCATACCGGCCGTGACCGATCAATAGCCATACAGACCGGTCTGATGTCAATTCGCAGGAATTTGCCCTGACATATACCTAGCTATACGAGTACCTTTATGCTACCACAACCCATTGACTACAAGAAGACGTAACATCGCTCTAAGCATCATTTGGGCCTATATGTTTGGCACTTTTTTGGCACCAATATTGATGATCTGCCGATTTTACTTACTATCAGTTTGACTCTGCCACAGTGATCTATTGGAAGTTTCCATGGTTGTGTATAGCAACCCGTGTGTATATCCCAATAACGTCTGGCTCCATCATGTTGTATACCAATATAGGAATCATACGAGAAACGCGGCGACTTTTACCTCGAACAGGATCGCTCCATGCACATGGCACAGAAATTTTTTCTCGGAGTATCGACAATAAAGCCGTAAGAATCCGCGATTGTGCATTTCACGGCTTGAGAAATAACATTATATCGGTTTTCTTGGTCATATTTGATCTGGAAGTTCAAATTGCAGTAGGTGTCCTAGGTGTATGGAAATAATTTCAGTCATCATTTATTCATATCGAGTTGACGTTAAGTATCGACACTACAACTTTCGGAACTCGGCTAACTTCGGGCCTACACGAAGAAGATATATGTAATATCACGTGATAGCTCTAGATCCATTGTGCATATTGAGTGACGTGTTCCCATACGTAATCATTACACTATCGCCATGATGGATCCACAGCGAGATTATCAGTTCCAGACCTCACTTTTCAGCGTCATTCTCAATGCTACAGAAGAATCTTGTGTTGGAAAGATCCACGTTCCGGAACTACGTCAATGCTCACGTATGGCTTTCTTGCCATAGTGATTTTTGGCTATTTCTAGGGAAAAATTCTTTTTTCTTCAATTGCGTTTTCTTGTTGATTGATAACTGATCATTGATTTTTTTTTCTTCTTCTTTTTCTAGATTCTGAATTCAGCTTGTTTAATACAAACATCATATCCAGTGGAATCCTTTTGGGTTAGGCGCCAGATCCGACTTTCAGTATTGAGCTATACGTATTTATATGCATGGATAAATACCAAGTTTGATGGGTGGTTTGTGGTTTGGAGACAGTTAACTACCTGCATTACCACAACTTTGATGCGCCGGGAATGAAAATACATTCCTACGGAACAGTGTATATAGGCGACATCGGTAATGGTAAATCAGACTAATTCCATCCAGTCGTGACTGATCGGCCTATTCCGTCGAAGTCATAGTACCTTGCGCATTAATGGTGTAAGGATTTTACAGCTCTCAGCTGTAAACCGTGATCCGCCGCACGTGAGGCAAATCACATGCTATAGGATGTGTTTCCTCTCACATAGTCCTCGTTGTATTTTTCCCTTATCAGGAGATAAAATATATATCCAAATGAAATGGATATTCCCTTGATTCTACCCGCGAAGGACCTCTTCGAATTTGAGGTGTTTCTCTTGGGGTTTTTTTTTCTCTAGCTGATCTTCATGGTAACGGAAGTCATACAGCTGACATGCGCTGTTCGGAGTTTCCGCGTGATGCTGTGCTTTCAACATGGATGCCAATATGAATTCCTAACAGTGCGTCACGAGGTACTAATATCCTACATTATCCTATTCCGTGTCGAGTGTAATTCCATCTTGTCTTCTGGCACCACCGGCAAAGTCCGCAAATGTATGTTGAAATGTTGAGCTGACTCGAAGTGCAAATAGTAAAAACTATATCTTCGACCAACCTGTAACCATCTCGGTCATCTATACGCGGTAAGACTGACCCTGGGATCGTGTGTATCCATTTCAGACTACTTTCGGCAACTGCAAGAGGGAATTTCCAGAAATCAATATCACGTGACTTCGTCAGCCAATCAGCTAAAGTCTACCGACGTAACCCCAACGTAACCCGCCATTTTCTAGTCATGTGATGATCTACTTGTTCAAAATTACAGATCTACCACACCTCTTGGATGATACGAAAGTTATTCATATCTATATATTTTGTAAGCCCAGGTAATATCTGTTTCCGAGGTTTGTATGAAAACCTGTAATTTATCAGAGTTTTCGAGTCTGTTATCCGCCGGATGAAGGCCGAACAGAATCCGGTAAAACACCGGATATCGCTCCGCGATAATGGGGACACACGATTCGCAAGCCATCTTATGGATGGCGAAGTGTACGCAAATGTATCTTCGACTTCTGTTGTTCTCCGTTTTAAGTCCAGAGGAAATCACTGGCCGAGCCGGAATCTTCTGAGAGGGTGTTATGTTCTTTTTCCGTGAATGTCGCAATACAAACCCCACGCATCGGCGACACCCGAAAAATTACGTGTTGTGAAATAGATTCGCGTGATATGGCCAGATAGCCTCGTTTTCAGTGTGTATGACACTGCCACCACCACGACTATAATATTGATGTATTCCGAAATTTATCTACCAATATCGCCCTTTGCATGTGTTTTGAAGAGAAGGGCAAGGTTACATAAAGTCGATTGAATTGCGCTTCATAGCACATGGCCGTAAACATGAGGGGAGGGTTATTTTATTGGCATCCTGAGCTCGCCCAGTTTCCATAATAGTGATTCCCGCTTGATCACATGTCTGCCGCACGCTGTTGGAGGTTGAACCGCCCCCTCCCCCTCATATTAAATATCACCGCATGTCATTTCTGGTAAAATCCGGAGGCGACAATATAGAACATATATCATTCTAAAGATAGAAGTGAAACTTCAGCGATGATTTGTTGATTTGTAAATTTTATTTGCTAGAAATCGGCTAGAGCGCCTCTCCGCTCGTCTAGGATCCCAGAGCTTTCAAGTGACCCTCGCCTAAAGTGTTGGAATAGTTGAGCCCCACTCTACCCAATCCCAAGCAGCTTCCGCCGCCCCCAGATGATCGGGCAGATTAAAGAAGCGGATATACCTTGTTTCTAAAAATTACTTCTCATAAATTACGCTGTGAAGTATCAGCGGATGTATGTCGTTTGTGACAACTTTTTATCAACTTACATCACTTGTTCTTACTGACATCTGCTAATCGCCCATATTACAAAGCAACGGGATATGCTCGAAGAGAAGGACGGTTCCAGGAAAATCAGATGATTTAAATGATATAGTTCTATGGGCTGATTGACAGCTTCCTTCTAGCCGATGCAAATTAAAATCGTGTTGAGCAAGTATCAGGACCACCAGGCGTGTACCATATTTGCCAGATGCAAGCTCAGACTGATGAACATTGACGGATAAAAAGGTGAATATGGTTAATTCAACAGATACACCAATCGGTCTGGGTGAAACTGATGTTCCTTTGCTGGTCCCTCAATTTGTACGGGTGACCGTTGTGACCACAGTGTCAGTGGCAATCGTTCTGACTAACGTGATTAATCTGGTGGTGTTGAGACTGACCAGACAGATGCCGAACATCGCCAAGATTTGTCTGATCAACTTGAGTTGTGCTGACCTCACAGTGGGTATTGTCAGTCTCCTGCCGTGTGTTGTACCGGCCGTGACCGGTCAGTGGCCATACGGACCGGTCTGGTGTCAATTCGCAGGAGTTTGCCACGGAGCCTGTTGCTCTGTGTCTATTTGGAGTTTGTCCGTAATCAGCGTGGACAGATACCTGGCTATAAAAAAGCCTTTGCGCTACCACAACTTAATGACCAGAAGAAGATGTTACATTGCTCTAAGCCTCATTTGGACCTTTATGTTTGGCACGTTTTTGTTACCCATACTGATATCTCCCGATTTTACTTACTATCAGTTTGACTCTGCAACAGTGATTTGTGGGTTATATTGGGAGTTTCCATGGTTGTGTATAGCAACTGGTGTGTATATCCCAATAGCGTCTGGCTCCATCATTTTGTATACCATTATAGGAATCATACGAGAGACGCGGCCTCTTACCCGGAACATGATCGCTCCACACGGCACAGAAATGGTTTCTCGGAATACCGACAAGAAAGCTTTAAGAATACTCAGTGTCACCGCGGTTGCGTATTTCACGGCTTGGGGTCCTTACGTGATATCGGTTTTCCTGGTGGTATTTGTTCAAGACATCCAAATGCCAGTCGGTTTAAACTTTACACTGTTGTGGCTAGCTAACAGTAACAGTTTTATGAACGTTATTATTTACTCGGCGGTGTATGAGTCATTCCGACGACGTTCGAAAATGCTCATTGTAGCCATCGTGTGCTGTAGTAGGTCGCATTTGCAGGAGATGAAAATGGAAAGACCTGTGGGTGGTATCCGCACCAATGATTTCGCTGATGTTCAGACAGACAGTAATATATTGTAATGATCCATTTCCCCGAAATTTATTTCTGGGTATCTGAAATTCGGCTGAAACAGTCTAGACACATTAAACTGTTCACTTTAAATGTATATGTTAAATCAAAGTTGTCGGAATACGAAATTTCAGTCTTCTACCTTGTTCGCGATATGTTCTAAAGAAAAAGTTCTGATATTACCAGAGAATCAAATTTCACGAATAAAATGCAAATAAATTATTATCTGCAAGGAACTGAAAGTTCACTGAACCTCATTAAGACTGGTTGATTGTGCGAACATTTATTTGATCTTCTTTATATAATTCTAGGATTAGTTTTGTTTTACATAAATATGTATATAAATTTAATATATATAATTTTCGCTCACATTCTCCCTTTCTGTTTTGCTTTTATTTTAGAAATAAAGTCTTCAAGGGCGTGCTGTATGTATATTTGAGGCACGATTAGTGTGAGCGTGTTTATATTTCAGGGCAAGGGCGAACCCCGTCCCCTAAACTTTATAAATTTTCCCATGCACACTCATATGTATTCATTTATATTCTATAACACTTCGAGCTAACCGTGCATTTTATTACACGATTTAGCACGGTTATGTGAAATTAACACCCGCCAAGTGCAGGTGTTCATTGGGAGATTCCATTTCACAAGTCGGATTAGGAAAGGGATGTCTGCTTTCATACAAGAAACTATCGAATAAAACAAACAAATAAATTACAAGAGGAAATTTCTTTCTCAAGTTTAACTGTTGCTTCCATCGTGAAATTGATTAACAAAGCGACATTTTTCCACGTAATTTCCACACAGCTGACGCAGCTAGCAGTATCACTCCCCAATTGAGAGACCAAATAATCTCGTCCACTGACATTGGCACGATGCCAACCGAGACGGCTGCATCAGTGGACGAGTTTTTTCAAGAAAGGGGAGAAAGATTGTCAAAGTTTAAAATATTTTTTCAACTTTTCATTATAATCATTGTTGATAATCAATTTGGGTAGTGCAATAGAATAGAAATAATGTTTTTATAGGCGTGCTCAATGGATATTTTACGTACTTTCCCACACTAACCGTGCGTAAAATAACCATTGAGCACGCCTATGAAAACAATATTTCTTAATTCTATTGCACTACTTAAATTGACTATATTTCAAGAATTGCAACGAAATGTTGAAATATATTTTAACGCTTGGCAACCTTTCTCCCCTTTGCTGAAAAGTGTCAGTTCACAAGGTGCCAAGATATGTGGACGGCTTTATGTGATTTCTCAAACTGGAGTAACCTGTAACCATCTCGGTCATCTATACGCGGTAAGACTGACCCTGGGATCGTGTGTATCCATCTTCAGCCTACTTTCGGCAACTGCAAGTGGGGATTTCCAGAAATCAATACCACGTGACTTCGTCAGCCAATCAGCAAAAGTCTACTGAAGTTACCCCAACGTAACTCGCCATTTGGAGTCATGTGATGTTCTACTTGTTCAAAATTACAGATCCACCACACCTCTTGTATGATACGAAAGTTATTCATACCTATATATTTTGTAAGCGCAGGCAATATCTGTTTCAGAAGTGGTATGAAAACCTGTAATTTATCAGATTTCCCGAGTCTGTTCTCCGCTGGATGAAGGCCGAACAGAATCCGATAAAGTACCGGATATCGCTCCGCGATAATGGAGACACACGATTCGCAAGCCATCTTATGGATGGCGAAGTGTACGCAAATGAAACTGGAGGGGATCCTGTCACCTGAGATCGGCTGTGTGAAAGCAGACGACATTTTTGGCCTACCATTCCTCGCCCGCCCTGCAAAATAGAATCTCTCGAATGAATACCTGTGCTGGTCAACGTGATGCGAGCAGATTTCACACGTCACAACGTTCTGAACCGTGATAAAACGTGCCAGATATAGGCACAGTTACCAGTGTGTAATATGTACAATTCTTATAGAATACTATATATACTACTGATCGTGAACTGTATATCGACCAGTTGCATCTTAATCACAATAAAAATAATTTCGTCCAGAATGGATTGCCAGTGGCCGACATACCGCTTCCTATACAGATTCCTCGGTCTTTCAAGATAAACTTTTGAAAAGCTGTAAACATTTCTTGATCCCGATATTTTTGCAAGCACTAACAGAACTGTCGTGAATATCTTGCCAGTCATGTTGTTCTATGACTATTCAAATATTAGCTGCATCATTGCCACAAAGGATTTAAATTTTGAACGAATATATTAACCGTGTAGCTGCATCTATACATGATGTGACTGGTAACGTTGATATGGGGAGTAACGAAATCATGAAAACGGGTCTAATGGAGAGCCGAGCCGATATAGGAACCTGAAGGCTGACCAGAAAATTGTATTCATGGCACTCGATCGAATGGTCAGTCAACATACTTTCATTCCACATCAGATTATTATTTACTAATGGATCATAGAGTTTTTCAGAAGAAAATTGTATGAATATAAATAAAAAACGGTCGAAAATGGCTTGTGGGGAAATGAAGTCGCAGTGACGTCATCGGTGTGACCATCTTGGATTTCTGTTCTATTTTCTAGTAGACCATGACCGAAAGATTTAGTGTTGTAAATGGCATTCCCCTGGTCTCAGGGATAACGAAAATATTTTTAGTGGAGGGAAATTTCTCATTTTATTTCATAAGATTATTCTGAACAAAACATGGATAATTTCAAAAGAAAATATGGAATAAAGTGTTGGACGATGTAATTCGTTTACTGCCTGTAAAAATCAACAGCATTGTTTTCGCAGCTGATCTCATGTGATTGCATTATAATCTCGGGTTCGCACTGTAATTCAAGTTCCTGTAAGTAGATCCTTAGCCAATATTATCTTCCCCCAATAACAGCGGGCAGTACACTGGTACGTGGCTGATCGCATGAATATTGGTTCGTTAATCGGGGCGCTTTGCTATCTCTTCAATCTAGGAAATGTTTTCAATGGATGATAACTCAAATATTTTCGACCTGAAGTGGCCAAAATTATCATAAGTGTAAGCATATTAGTCCATTCAGGAATACGTGATCCATATTTGTGATATTTACACCCGTTATGAATAGTTTTTAAAAAACGCTCTAGGTTAAAGAGATAGGCGAGAGATAGTAGAACGAACCGGAGCTCACGCGGTGACCCATGTATCAATGTACCTGTCGCTGCTATCGGGGCATGATAGTAGTGTTTAAGAATTAACTTGAATCATAGTGAAAACTGTAGTATCTATACGATCCGTAGCCACCTTATTCCGGTGTATAGATTCCGGTATGCAGATACTGGTGTTGTAATTACCCAGGAGTCTGATGTCGTGGTTTCAAGTGCGCATGTCACATCCGGGTCTTAGAAAAGAAAAACAAAGCCACGTGGGCAAACGTTTGTATATGACAACATAGCTGGCTGGCACTGTTTTCTGCCGTTTCTGATTTTTTTTCGGCAAAGTGGGTTTTTTGGTGACAGAGAAAATAAATACAGGTATTCGCGAAAAAAGAGAAGCCCAAAACAACACGCTAGCATATAAAATTCACCCGCAGAAAATGCCAAACGGTCGCAAACATTCAAAGAGGTTAAACATGCTCTGTGATTTGCCTGTCAGAACTCGTTCCGTTTGCGTAGTGAAGTCAGGTGTTGGGAAAAAGAGCTTTAAAAAAGAGAACAATAACTCTGGTCACCTGCTAGGCTTAAATTAATGAGAGGGTCCGCTTGAGTACGTGAGTGAATTCAATCAAGTATGTTGACTATGCGTTTTGCGGGTCCCACCCGTTGTGAGCCTCGACGCGGGACCACGCACAGCGACCAAGAAATGTGGCGCAAGTTTACAGCCTTGCCAGTCAGAATAACTGTGTTTTTTTCCTTATGTGCGACTAAACAGGGATAACAAGTTTATATTTTATTTTTGACGATTACATCAAACCCATTTGAGGCAAAAAATCGCGCAGTTGGAGGGCCTTAATTTACAACTCCTAAAATCTTCCACTGTCAGCCTATGCTTCCATGCTTCTGCAGGCTTGGGGAACCACGTGATCGGTTTGTTTATCTTTCTTCAATCCCAGAATGCACCGCGGCCAGCGGAACTCCAATGAATCTTATACAGCATGAGTTTATGAAGTGTGATGCACTCTCATTTAATTGTGTTCTAGTTTTATTTCTATATAAACATTACGACAATTTGGCGACGAGGATGTCAAAGAACCTTCAGGGAACACGTAAGAACGAACAATAAGTCCCATAAATCAAAGTTCACAAACATTTTGAGCAAAACGTTCCAAGTTGGACTGTCGTTACAACAACAACAGCACACGTTTTACTATTTGAAGTATGGCTTTTGCTTTCCCCTCGTTTCCCAAGTTCGACATCACGTCTGAGCCCAGTTCTCTCGGACCTCGATGGCAGAAATGGTTAACTAGATTAGAAAACTTTCTAGTCGCCATGCACATTGAAGACAAAAAAACAAATGCGTGCTATGCTATTGCATTATGCTGGTGATGATGTCATGGACATTTTCGATACTCTCCAGAATACTGGTAATCCAGATGATTACGAAACAGCTAAGGCTAAATTAACTACATATTTTGAGCCAAAGAAAAATCTGGAATATGAGATCTATGTCTTTCGCCAGGCAAAACAGAACCTGGATGAAACTTTGGACTGTTATCACACGCGTTTACGCCAACTAGCAAAAACATGTGACTTTCAGGACACTGATACGGAAATAAAATCCCAGATAGTGCAGAGCTGTGTGTCAGCCCGTCTACGCCGTCTTGCATTACGGGAAACGGAACTCACTTTGGAGAATCTCCTTGATACAGGTCGTGCCTTAGAAACATCTGAGCATCAGGCATCTGGTATAGAGAAACCTGGAGCAAACATTAACAGTGATCGGCTGAATGAAGAGGTAAACAAACTGTCACTAGGAACAAAATCACAACGGCACTGGCAATCAAACCGGCAGTCATCAAATTATTCCAATTCCAGTAACGCGGATAACAAGTGTTTTAACTGTGGAGGCAAATTTCCTCACAATGGAGGACTTCAGCGCTGTCCAGCCAGGGGTGTACAGTGTCGTGCTTGTGGTAAGCTTCATCATTTTGAAAAATGGTGTAGGTCTAAACAAGATGGCGCCACAGCCAATAACAATCAATGTCAACTGACATCCAATAAACGTCCAAACACTGTAGGGAAATCAACATACAAGAAAAGTCAATCTACCACAGTAAACACGGTTTGCTCCCAAGATCCACTACTCTATGATGATTCTAGCTCAGATGAAGAGTATGTGTACGTCGTCCATGACTCTGTCAATAAACAACTTCAAACACCAGTGAAAATCTGTGGATCTGTCATTGATGTAATGATTGATTCAGGAGCCAGTGTCAATATTCTCGGTTCACAATCATTCGCCAAAATCCAGGATAAAGTGACATTGACACCAACAAGTGCAAAAAATTTCCCATACGCGTCGAAAACAGAATTACCCCTGAAAGGAAAATTTGACACATCTGTGGAATCTACACAGAATTCCGTCTTGGCAACATTCTATGTCACAGAAGCCAGTAGTACATCTCTGATTAGCTTAGCTACCAAACAGCACAGGACCTCGGACTTATACAAATTCTGAATTTTGTTTCGAAAACTCCAATTCCGCCCAAGAGTGACCAACCAATCAGAGAATACTCGGATTTGTTTACGGGTATAGGGAAAATGAAGGATTTCCAAGTCAAATTGCACAGATTCTACTGTTCAACCCGTTGTCCAACCGCACCGACGTATTCCGTTCCATTTGCGTGAAAGAGTGGAAAAAGAGCTGAAAAGATTAGAAGATTTGGACATCATTGAGAAGGTTGACGGCCCAGCGCCATGGGTCTCGCCGATAGTAGCCACACCCAAGCCAAAAAACCCTGATGAAATTCGTCTGTGTAGATATGCGGGCACCAAACAGGGCCATTCAACGTGAGAGACACATTACCCCAACAGTAGATGATATTATTACTGATCTGCATGGAGCGAAAGTCTGGGGTTTGAGATTACAGCAGTACGACTTCAAGGTAGTCCACAACGCTGGCAAAGACAATCCAGCGGATTACATGTCGCGTCATCCACGGCCACTCACAACAGAAAAACCGACTAAATCAACGAGAGCCGCTGAAGAGTTTGTGAATCTTACTGCTAATCATGCCACCCCCAGGGCAATGAAGCTTAATGAAATAGCAGAGGCGACAAAGGCAGATCCTACTCTTCAGACAGTTATCAGAACAATCCATGATGGCCAATGGTACCAAATCAATGATCGTGGAAACGAGACCAATGCTGACCTTAATGCTCTACGTTCATTCCGGAGTGTTCAAAATGAACTTACTGTAACAGACAGTGATGTTGTCTTACGTGGACACCGCATCGTGATTCCTAAATCTCTACAACAGCAGGCTGTGCAGTTGGCCCACGAAGGCCACCAAGGAATCAGCAAAGTCGGAGCTGGAGAAAGTTTTATTGGAAATGAAGGACGACATTACGCAGAAATTCACAAAACGCGTAGAAATCCTTGAAGGTGAGGTACACGAACTGGCCACCGAAAACAAACGTTTAAAAGAAGAACTTAACAAAGCTCAGTCGAAATTAGAAAAGTCTGGGGGAGAGGCTACGCAGGCGATCGAGATTGCACGAGAGACCCAGACAAAAAACAATGATTTGGAACAGTACACACGACTATCCAGTGTGCGGATCTGGGGACTGAAGGGCGATACGCCAGGGGAAACGTGGGACGATTGCTCAAATAAGACGATCAATCTTTTGACGGAAAAGTTACATATGAAAATATCGAAGTCGGATATTGACGTAGCCCATCGTGTCGGTAAAATCCCAGCTGACAGACCCAGGCCGATTATTGTGAAATTTATTAGCCGCCGTCATAAGATTGAGACGATAGCGAAACGACGACAACTGAAAGGCTCCGGGATTGTTATACGTGAAGACCTTACGCGTGCAAACCAAGCCTTACTGATGAGAGCGGTTAATAGATCATCGGCGGAAGACAACATTGAAGCTGCCTGGTCCCATAATGGTCGAATCTTCGTCAAACTGAGTGGAAGCATCAGACCTCAGCTGATCACATGCGACAGAGACCTTGATCAAGTGGATGGATACCCTGGACCCTCTCATCGAAGTCTACTCCAAGGCAAGGTACGAGGAACCATTCAAGATCTTGGTTAATAAACCCCGAGGAGTATTAAGTTCATTGCGGACGCTGTAAGTTAAGTACTTTGTCGTTATGTCTTCTGCTTAATCAATACTGCTTTTCTCCCCGTTTTTCCTCGTCGCCCTTCTCTGCACACAAACCGGAGGTACTCGATACCCCAGGTTGTTTTCATTAGGTCATATATCCTTATAAGTCTAAAATACAATATGTCGGTCTAGACAATATCTGGTTTATAGAATTTATTTATACGTCATACTGGTCACGAAGGCTCACATAAGTGTGCAGTTGTCGCTCCACACTCCAATGCCCAAAACACTTTAATAAATCAGCAAACATGTATCAGTTAATAAAATCAGTGGCTGTGCGTGTACCTCTGAGAGCCATTAAACTAACCTGTGTAGATCAAACTATAGTGTCAAATAGGACTGGACTATTATTGTCAGCAGCTAGCTTATATGTTTTTATACATATATATGTGCCAGAAGCTATGAACTATGATGAAACCAAAAATATCTACACAAATTATATAAAATGTGGCGGCGTATAGCGTCCGGTTTAGACAGTTTTTGTTTATTTCTACCATTGTGTATATGCCACTCTCCGCCCAGGGGTACACACTGACATTGAATTTCTTGTTCTCCATTGTATTTGTTACCACATTGCAAGCTGTAAAGGAGCCTGTCAGTGGCAACACCTGGTTAAACCGACATATCAAACAGTACAAACGATATTATTATGCCCCGAGGTCTATTGATCCGAACCCTTTAAAAAAGGTAAATCAAACATAACGATTATCGATTTGTTGGCTTGGACAGGTTACATTGACCTATTCATGTGTATATGCCACATAATCTCAGCGTAGTCTTCGACATGTTCCGGTATTTGTTTGATCCTTTTCAAGTCGGATGTTTCGATCTTTACTCTGTGTATCAAATCGTAAAACTTTTCTTCTGGCATATCACTTTTCAGCCATAATTGAATTAAAACATCCGAGGTATCTGTTACTAATAAGTAATACTTGAAAACTCGGAGCATATGATAATCACCAGCAATGTTTCATTTCTTTTTTTTCGAATTGAAAAGCCCCAGTAGTAGTCTACACACATATTTGTTCGTGAATATACTTTTGAATATCTTTGATAGATTTGCTGTTTGACAATGGAAGCGTAATGTGAAATGTTTCTTAGGTAATTTGTGTGGTGTGCCTCGGACAATTAAGTGGAAAGTCCATTGTATTTCTCTAATTATTGTACTATCGGACAATGAATCCGCCACGTTTGCACCTATACTTCGTGTGTGCATTATTGTTCTGCCCTTTGTAGGCGGAAACGACCCTGGGTCTAAATCTTTTGTTACACACAATATTGGAAACCAACTGGCGATGAAATGTATGTATGGCAAGACTAGGCGCGAGCCAAACTGACACAGTGTCACACAGTGTTACACGTACATGCTTATTCTATTCGTAGGTTGCTGTGAACCATAATCATGTAAATTTCGGTCTTGTTAATTCTACCATGTAAATTTCGGTCTTGTTAATTCTGCGTGTACACAGCCTGTTTTTTCTGGTTATCTCTTCTTATTTGATTTGTTTATAGCCACATAGGTATTTTCCTACGAAGTAGGCTACAGATCGCAAATTGTCCGGTAATGAGTGAGTCAGTCAGTCCATCCGAATCCTTTCGTCGGCAAAATAAGGAGAACCGTTGACATTAGAACCTTGATTTTTGGCATGAACGTGCATTAGGGCATTGTTTCCAGCAAGTTCTGATCTGAAGTAATTCTGATTAAAATTAGATTTATAATTAACACTTCAGTATATTGTTATATATATGTAAGCTGTAGCCTGTAACGTGTATCCTGTTTCACATCCAAATATGTCATAATTGCCAAGAAAACTGTGGTCCGTTTTGCTCCAGCGTTTTATCGCATTTAATGACTAGGCCTATCAGTTACTCTCCGGCTAAAAATACCCTACTGCATATACCCTCAAAAATTCAGCGCTGTTTGCACAACGAAGCTGAGGTGGTTTAACGTTTATCATAAAGAAAATCACCGATCAACTGCCATAGAATATAATGTGAAACAAGGAAACCGGAATAGTACATTCATCAGATTGCCGATACCCAAAATGTGTTGTCTCATATATCTAGATAACAACGTGATGTAGAGACGCTATTTATTCGTCGTCGTACCGGTTATGCTCAGGAGAATCACATAGAATCATTATTATCTTGTGCATAGAAGGTGTTGGTCTCGAGTTGAATTACCGTAAACTACATAAATGCTACCTTTCTATACTATAGTACTATATATAAAAATTTGGTGTATTGTTGGGAAAATAATGTGATTTAAAAAGTTGTTTTGATCCTGGACAAGGGCACTAAAAACCACTAAAGAGATGTAGATGTATTTTCACACGTAAAGCTTGAAATCTAGTGAACCTATATTCCTACGAAGTAGGCTACAGATCGCAAATTGTCCGGTAATGAGTGAGTGAGTCAGTCCATCCGAATCCTTTCGTCGGCAAAATAAGGAGAACCGTTGACATTAGAACCTTGATTTTTGGCATGAACGTGCATTAGGGCATTGTTACCAGCAAGTTCTGATCTGAAATAATTCTGATTAAAATTAGATTGATAATTAACACTTCCGTATATTGTTATATATATGTAAGCTGTAGCCTGTAACGTGTATCCTGTTTCACATCCAAACATGTCATCATTGCCAAGAAAACTGTGGTCCGTTTTGCTCCAGCGTTTTATCGCATTTAATGAGTAGGCCTATCAGTTACTCTCCGGCTAAAAATACCCTACTGCATATACCCTCAAAAATTCAGCGCTGTTTGCACAACGAAGCTGAGGTGGTTTAACGTTTATCATAAAGAAAATCACCGATCAACTGCCATAGAATATAATGTGAAACAAGGAAACCGGAATAGTACATTCATCAGATTGCCGATACCCAAAATGTGTTGTCTCATATATCTAGATAACAACGTGATGTAGAGACGCTATTTATTCGTCTTTGTACCGGTTATGCTCAGGAGAATCACATAAAATCATTATTATCTTGTGCATAGAAGGTGTTGGTCTCGAGTTGAATTACCGTAAACTACATAAATGCTACCTTTCTATACTATAGTACTATATATAAAAATTTGGTGTATTGTTGGGAAAATAATGTGATTTAAAAAGTTGTTTTGATCCTGGACAAGGGCACTAAAAACCACTAAAGAGATGTAGATGTATTTTCACACGTAAAGCTTGAAATCTAGTGAACCTATATTATTCAATCTGTTTCCTTTAAAAATAAAATGTAAAATTAAATCGGTGATCGTTATTTATTTTGGAATGAAGGCGCATTAGGAGGCTGTTACCAACAAGTTCTGAGCTGACCTATTTTTGATGGAAATTTCTGGTGATTTTTGATGAAAATCAGTGGCGATTCTGACTTGGGCGGTGCCCATCTTAATATAGGCAGGATTTCAACTGGGGGTGGGGATTTCCAAGAGTTCAGTTCGCGTTCGAGTCCTAATGCCTACTGTACTTCGTAGGTCCTGTGACGTTAGTCACACTGCTCATGTTATTCAATCTGTTTCCTTTAAAAAAAAAATGTAAAATTAAATCGGTGATCGTTATTTATTTTGGAATGAAGGCGCATTAGGAGACTGTTACCAACAAGTTCTGAGCTGACCTATTTTTGATGGAAATTTCTGGTGATTTTTGATGAAAATCAGTGGCGATTCTGACTTGGGCGGTGCCCATCTTAATATAGGCAGGATTTCAACTGGGGGTGGGGATTTCCAAGAGTTCAGTTCGCGTTCGAGTCCTAATGCCTACTGTACTTCGTAGGTCCTGTGACGTTAGTCACACTGCTCATGTGGTAAATATGACAGGCGAATATTGTATATTCCTACGAAGTAGGCTACAGATCGCAAATTGTCCGGTAATGAGTGAGTGAGTCAGTCAGTCAGTCCATCCGAATCATTTCGTCGGCAAAATAAGGAGAACCATTGACATTAGAACCTTGATTTTTGGCATGAACGTGCATTAGGGCATTGTTACCAGCAAGTTCTGATCTGAAATAATTCTGATTAAAATTAGATTGATAATTAACACTTCAGTATATTGTTATAGATATACATTGTGTATGTAAACTGTAGCCTTTAACGTGTATCCTATTTCACATTGGCCACACCAGGCTGGAGCCTTCAAATTCAGGTCAAATTACCCACAACTAAAAATACCCTGTCCCACTGTATGGCACATGGCCCTGAGGTTAATGTTAAGTACTGCATATACCCTCAAACAATCAGCGCTGTTTCCATAACGAAGCTGAGGTGGTTTAACGTTTATCAATGAAGAAAGTCACCGATCAACCGCCATAGAATATAATGTGAAACAAGAAAACCGGAATAGTACATTCATCAGATTGCCGATGCCCAAAATGTGTTGTCTCATATATCTAGATAACAACGTGATGTAGAGACGCTATTTATTCCTCTTTGTACCGGTTATGCTCAGGAGAATGACATAGAATCTTGTGCATAGAAGGTCTTGGTCTTGAGTTGAATTACCGTAAACTACATAAATGCTACCTTTCTACTATAGTACTATATATAAAAATTTGTTGTATTGTTGGGAAAATAATGTGATTCAAAAAGTTTTTTGATCCTGTACAAGGGCACTGAAAACCATTAAAGAGATGTAAATGTATTTTCACACGTAAAGCTTGAAATCTACTGAACCTATATTATTCAATCTGTTTCCTTTAATTAAAAAATTGTAAAATTAAAGCGGCGAGTGTTATTTATTTTGGAATGAAGGCGCATTAAGAGACTGTTACCAACAAGTTCTGAGCTGACCTACTTTTGATGAAAATTTCTGGTGATTTTTGATGAAAATCACTGGCGATTCTGACTTGGGCGGTGCCCATCTTAATATAGGCAGGATTTCAACTGGGGGTGGGAATTTCCAAGAGTTCAGTTCGCGTTCGAGTCCTAATGCCTACTCTACTTCGTAGGTCCTGTGACGTTAGTCACACTGCTCATGTGTTCATATGCTAACCAATAAAGCGCTCATTTGCAAATTGTCCGGTAGTCAGTGAGTGAGTCAGTCCATCCGAATCCTTTCGTTGGCAAAATAAGGAGAACCGTTGACATTAGAACGTTGATTTTTGGCATGGACGTGCATTGCGGGACTGTTACCAGCAAGTTCTGAGCTGACCTACTTAGGTGACCTATAAACCGAAATTTTGAGAGGATTTTAGGTTATTTCTAGATAGAGGGCCCCCAAGTCATCTCTCCAGTACACCCTAAAATCATATCAAACCCTACTTCGTAGGTCCTGTGACCTTAGTCTCACTGCCATGTGTTCATATGCTAACCAATAAAGTTATTCGAGGTGTATTGTATAGGAAAGTTGTGTCTAAATGTAAATCGTCTCCTCTCTGCAGAGCAATACACTGCGATACATCAAGACTGGAATGTTCACGAGTTTAGTTGGTTAAATTTGGGGCTGGAATACTAACCTGATATTTCATGACCGTAGTAATAATGTATAAACAAAGAATCTTTGAAGTCATAGTCCATTGAGAGTTGGTTTTGGAGGCCACTGGGAGAGACGGTACAACTGTATTTTCACAAATGAGGACATGACCATCAGAACAAGTACGCTATATATACCAAGACGTTCATCAACTAGTACGATTAGCCCAAGCTGTTATCCCAGCAAACGCCCAGAAGGATACCATTTGAGTAATTTAAAAGAAAAATAGAAGAGATTTTCTTCCCCTTGTTTGCCATGTTATTCATGTTTTGGTGGATTGAAGCTATACTGTGGACCAATTAAAAGATTATATCGATCGATTTATGTCGTGTTATAGGATCACTTCTATGCTTTATCCATAAGAATTACAACGCAGACACAATATAGTTTAAGCAGAGTATAGCACTGAGAGTGAATCTTAAGCAAGGTGCCTCATGCAGGTGCAAATTCTGCTTAGGTCATTGGCCCTAGAATCAACACCTACCTATACTATCGAAGTATTTAGGTCACTAATTACAGCAGGATACAACAGCAGGTTTAGGAATTGTCGTATTTTCTCAACAGAACGCGTTCTTGATGTAAATGAAATAACTAAGAGGAAAAAGGATTTCGTCTATTGGCACGGAGAACAAATTCGAAGCGTAGAAATTGACTTCAACCTGTAACAATCTCATCTGGGTTATCTGTACGCGGTAAGACTGACCCTGGGATCGTGTGTATCCATTTTCAGCCTATTTTCGGCAACTGCAAGAGAGGATTTCCAAAAATCAATACCACGTGACTTCATCAGCCAATCAGCTAAAGTCTACCGACGTAACCCCAACGTAACCCGCCATTTTCGAGTCATGTGATGTCCTACTTGTTCAAAATTACAGATTTACCACACCTCTTGGATGATACGAAAGTTATTCATACCTATATATTTTGTAAGCCCAATCAATATCTGTTTCCGAAGTGATATGAAAACCTGTAATTTATCAGATTTCTCGAGTCTGTTTCTCGCCGGATGAAGGCCGAACAGAATACGGTAAAGTACCGGATATCGCTCCGCGATAATGGAGACACACGATTCGCAAGCCATCTTATGGATGGCGAAGTGTACGCAAATGAAATTGACTTACGTATGGAAGATGAGACCTGTTTTGCCATTTTCAGCTGTCATCATCTGGGCTGATCGTAAGAATTCATCAACCGATTTATGTCGTATTGCATTGGAGGATAACCTCACGTGGATATAGCGCTCTTGACTGACAGGTCAATTGTATTCTACTCGGATAAGTCGGATCTGTCTGTTTGTACCTTGTTCTTCCAACGACGAGTTTACGGTGAGTCGTCAAGATGTTTGACAGAATCGACGGCTAATAAAACGGTTCAGCGTCCCCAGTCTCCGTAGATCGATATGGAAAAATGTCTTGAAACGATTACGTATGACGTTCCACTGTAGAGAATGAGCTCACTACTATCAATCGGTCAACTTCGTGTTGGAAAAACTTAGGGAACAATTTAAAAGAAAGATATAAGAGATTTTCATCCCCTTGTTTGCCATGTTATCCATGTTTTGGTCATTTGTAGCTATACTCTGTACCAACGTTGTTAATTGGTTAATTGGGTTGATTACAAGTGAGAGAGGGTCGAGGTAGGGAATAAATGCCCCCCCCCCCCTCGGTAATCAACTCAATTAACCAATTAACAGCGGTAACGAGCTCCTGTGGGTGCCTCGGATACGATTCTGCTTAGACCATTGACCCTAAAATCAGAACGCCTACGTATACTATCGAAGCATTTAGGACACAAAATTATTTCAGGATACAACGGCAGGTTTACGAATTGTCATATTTTCCCATCTTCGAACTTCCCTTGATATATCTGGTCTCCTTCAATGTTCAAAGAACTTACAAATAAAACACGAGACGTCACTGACGTCGAAAACTTTTGAATTTCGAAATAGGTCGTAGAAGAGCGTTATTGGTTGGCTGACCTATATAGTGGGCTACTCGAACTTCAAAAAACAATTTATAAATTCATATTGGGCTAGACAAACTCAAACGACTGACGATGGTTTGCGACAAAAGTGAAGGGGGTCTCTCCCTAACCCATATCCCCACCTTTATACCTTAAAGTAAAGTGGATAAAAATAATTGCACATTTTGATGACTTTTATTCCAAATTGTTACACAAAATTTTCGTTCCTATAGGTAGACATGTTTGGGATTTAGGTCCACTAGGTCTCAGAGAATTCATGCCGAGAACAAAAAATGCATTTTGGAAAGATGGGCTGGGCTGAAATTATCAAAGCCGAGTTCGCAGGAAAGGACATCTCCAACAATTTGATTCTAGACTTTGCGCGCTATACTGAGTGAACAGAAGTTGCAGAATGGTCAACACATAACATGCAAACTGTGAACGATTTACTCGATACTGATGGTAAATTTTTGTCCTATAACTCTTTTAAAAGAAAATATAAAGTAAACATCACTAATTTCCTCCTGTATTTCGCTCTTAGCGCGAATATTAAACTTAGGTAAAAAAGTATTACTAAGTCAACGCATTTGGAAATGTCGGTAACCAGACGTAAACTGCTGAATTAGGAAAGTTCCAAATTTATTTACAAGTTGATGTTAGAAAGTCGAAAAATCAAACCTGAGAATATACAAATTAAATGGCAAAATGATTTGGCGCAAGGAGCGACATATAACTGGAGAGAAATCTATAAAAACATATGGAACATAAGTTCAGAAGTAAAAAGGCAATATTTTCAGTTTCAAATAATCCATAGAATATTGATAACTAATTCATCACTTCAGAAATGGGGAAAAGTCGACTCGGATAAATGCACATTTTTGAACAAATAGTACAGAAACAATTGTTCACTTATTCTGGACATGTAGGTTTGTAAAACCTATTTGGGAAAACTTTCAACGTTGGACAGCAGGGTTGAATATGCCTCGATATGATATCTGTCTTATCCATGTAATTCTCGGACATGTTCAGAGAGATCCGTTGAGTCATATGGTCTTGGCTGTAAAAAAAACTTACATACACAACTGCAGGTCTTGTGACATCAAGCCAAGGTGGGCGCCCGCCAAAGCCTATATCTTGAAGATTATAAATTTAGAAAAAAATATTGCTTTTAACAATAACTCCATGGCAGCGTTTAACCTGAAATGCAGACCTCTGACAAGCTCTCACAGTTAATGACCTCAAGAATTCTATATACAATCTTTTTAATATACTATACTGATATTTATCTGTATGTAAAGCGGCAAAGCATATAGCAGGATTAATCTATTATGATAGCTAATATATTGTTACAATGTAAATAAGTGCAGCAACCCCTAGCGTTGTAGCGGACAATGTATACAGGGATCGCTAAATAAAAAAATACTCAAATTAAAAAAAATTAAAAAATAAATAAATAAATAGACAAACTCTGTTATTAAATTGCCCCACCCATCTCCAGAACAGGAGAAAGGCCGAAAAAATTTCTTATTTCAGTCATATCACGGATTTGTACGATGTCCCTAAGTATTTATATAAGAATCAGTTCGCTTTTAATGAAGGTGCACCACAATAAGTTGTGGACATGACGGGAAATGTAATTATAATCCTGTGTAAAAGAATTATGTTATTCTCAACTAAGAATGTAAAATTTAGAGTTCTTTAATTAATTTTTCTACAAAATATAAATTTGTTGTATAAGAAATATCGGAATTGAACTTGAATTTTGTATTACTACTATATGTCAGCTGGAGTTGTCTCCCCATAGAATCCGGTGATGCTGAATAATACTATACTTGATTTTTAATATATTCATGTATTATATTTCTTTGTTTAATTATTTCGTTCACGTTTTCGCTTCTGTTCATAACATCTAAACTTGTATGTTATAGAGGAGAGGAGAAAAGGGAGGGGGAGAGGGGAGGGGGGGGGGCAGAAACCTGTCAAATAAATTTAAAAGAAAAAAGTAACCTGCATTTACGAGGGATCAGCGGACCCTGGGATTCCACGCACAAATATTTTCTTAGAATGGCATGAAATCGTCGCTATAGTTGAAATAACCTTAATTCTCTCTCTCTCGCTCTCTAGTGGGCTCATACAAGCACCATATTAGGAGGAATGACGCCGCTAATTGAGGTTGATGTCACTCAACTCACGATTGGCGTGCACGTTCTGATTAGTTCGTCTCTCGTTCGAAGGTGAAATTTATAGCTCGGATTTTGAACACTGAAAAATAATATAAATTTTCCATTTCCACACTCTGCATCACATATGAGTGCCCACTGAAAAAATAATAAAAATAACATATAATATATGTCAGATAAATCAGGGTGGATTCGAAGTGGGAATCGAACGTTGAAATTGGCCGGATAAAATGAAGATGTATTTTCCCAACAGGACGCGTTGGTGTAAACGAATAACTGAGAGGGACAGGGATTTCGTCGGCATGCATGGAGAAGAAATTCGAAGCGTAGAAATTGACTTATGTATGGAATATTTTGCCATGTTCAGCTGTCATCATCTGAGCTGATCATAAGACTTCATCGACCGATTTATATCGTATATTATATGATCAATTCTATGCTTTGTGTGCACAAATTAGAACACAGATTTTCCAGACGTTGGAGGATAACCTCACGTGGATATAGCTCCCTTCACTGACAGGTCAATTGTATTCAACTCGGATAGGACTGGTCTGTCTGTTTGTTCCTGGTTCTTCCAACGACGAGTTTCCTGTGAATCGCCAAGATGTTTGACAGAATCGAGGAATAATAAAACGGTTCAGCTACCTCAGTCCATTGAGTGTAGTTGTTCGATTCAACACGACCCCACGCGACGGTATGCTGTCCCCGTGGATCGATATGGAAGAATGTCTTGTTTTACCCCAGGAAACGATGACGTCTGACGTCCCACTTTAGAGAGTGTGATCGTTACAATAAATCGGTCAACTTGGTGTTGGGAAAACTTCCGGCACAATTAGCTCCCTAATGTTGGCAGTTGGTGTGGACTCTATGCCGAAGCTACATGCCATATGAAAATCATATGGCTTAAGAATACTGATCAGCCATATGGATTTGATATTTTTGGAACATCATGCTGTCTTGCTGTAATCATTCAAAACTGTTGACCGCTTCTCTGTAGCAGGAAACTGGCCTGTTTGTATGTATACTATGCTAGGATTTGTTTATCTTTTTTTAATTTGGTGCTAATGATGTTATATGAATTAGGTCTTTCGATTATGGACGCTTGGCAAATACCTGGAACGTAAGCCCTGGCACTAACATCGGCCTTTTTGATGTGTGTGTTGGTGCGCGTGTGTGCGTTATTGCTGGTGTATCGTGATTGTTCCAGTGGAAAAGGGGAAGGGAATAAGCTGGAAACACTCTGACAACTTGGTTGGCGACAGCTGACAGTCCCGTGGTGGACACGTCTGATGCCTTTAAACCGCGGATTAAACCATTAAACCGCGAAGTAAACATTCAAACCCCGGTGAAAAACCTTTAAACCGCGAAGTAAACCTTTAAATCGTGGTGGAAACCTTTCAACTGCGGCGTAAAGGTTTACTGCGCGGTTTAAATATTTACTCCGCGGTCGAAAGGTTCTCATAGCGGTGGATACCTGGTTTCAACAGCATGAAAACCTAGTTTTCCAACGTTTCAACCACGGTGGAAACATTTACACCGCGGTGAAAACCTTTACACATGTTACGATATTACGCTTTGACTGACACGTCTTTCACCAAAGCCTTGCTCCATTGACAGTGCGATACAAATGTACTTCTTTTCAAACATCCAAATGATATTGATCATTAGTACAACTACCTTCTTCATAACACCAAGCCAATTTCTACTTTCCCACTTCGAACCTGCCTTGATGTATCTGGTCACCTTCAGCGTTCAAATCCGAGGTGTAAATTTCACCTACGAACGAGAGACGAACCAATCAGAACCTATATTCACCGAATGTGTGTAGGGTGACATCATCCTCAAGTAGTTGCGTCATTCCTCCTAATATGGTGGTTGTGCTGGCGCAATATATAGGTCAACCAATCAATAACGCTCTACTATGACACGTTTCGAAATTCAAATGGATTCGAGGTCAGTGTCGTTTGATGTGTATTTATAAGTTCGTTGAAAATTGAAGGTGGTCCGATATATCAAGCCAGGTTCAAAGTGGGAACGTAGAAATTGGCTTGGTGTGATGAAGGTATACTCCGAGGTTCTCAGCTCAGAAACAAGGACACGTGTACTGAGATACTGAGATACTTTATCATCTGCTGCAAGCCAGAGTTATAATCTACGATCAGTAATAAAATGTAGGATAACATTTACGCAAATTTTGAAATCTGATGAAATTTATGTCTCTATCCTTGTGCTTTTGGCATGGAATCTTTGAGTGGAACATTTGCGGCTGCACTCTGGGTCAACTGTGATTCCATCGACCGATTTATTTCGTATTGAGAGAATAAATCCTGTGATTTGTCCATACGAATAAAACGCAGACTTTCAAAGCATTGAGGGATAATCTCGCGTGGATAGCCTTTTGAAATGACGGCTCGATTGTGTTCCGCTTGGACCGGTCTGAGCTGTCTGTTTGGTCGTTTCTTTCAGAGGCGAGTTTCCGGTGAATCGTCTGACAGAATTAAGGAATAAAATAATTCAGGCGTCTTCGGGAATTGTCCTCAGTTCAAGGAGCTTACTTTATTCGATTCAACACTATGACATTCTGTCTCCGTAATAAATGGAAGAAAGTTTGTCTGTTGTCAATGGGGTACTTGCATAATAGAGCCATGAGATAAACAGGAAGTGACAATTCTGTCAGTTGACGGTGATCCGCCACACGCGAGGCACACTACATGCTACAGGATGTGTTTCCGCTCACATAGTCCTCGTTCAATTTCTCTCTTATCAGAAGATAAAATATATATCCAAATGAAATAGATATTCCCTTGAATCTACCCCCGAAGGATCTGCCCTAATTTGTGGTGTTTCTTCTGGTTTTGCGTCTAAATCTGATCTCCATGGTAACGGAAGTCATACAGGTGACATGCGCTGTTCGGAGTTTCCGCGCGATGCTGTGCTTTCAACATGGAAGCCAATATGGATTCCTAGCAGTGCGCCACGAGGTACTAATGTCCTACATTATCCGAGGCCGTGTCGAGTGTCGAGTAACATTCTCACCAGCTCAGGCTTCTTCATCCATAACGATTGTAGAAGATTGGAACCGCATTGTGGTGGCATAGCGGTTGGAGCGTCCGCCTGGCAAGCAAGGGCGGTCGTTGGGAGCGAACGACCTCCTTCCAGTGCTGGGAGACAGCATAGTACTGGGCTCTCTAATAAGTAAGCATAGGAAACGACCCCCTCTCAAGAAAACTTGGCGACACTCACTGGTAAGCGGGAGATCCTGGGAACGATTCCGGGCCGAGTCAAAGACTTACACTCTCAGAAATATTCAGATAATAGTCCTGAACTGATCAGGTTGTATAACCACAACTCAATTTCAGACATTTTGGCTGAAATCCAGGGCTGATTACCTAAATTTCTGGAAAAAGATCCCTGAATTTATCACCCTGATAAGTACGTTCCCGATCCTATTCAGGTTCGTAAAATCTCCTCTGCAGATTTTTATTAAATGTAGTTTTCTTCTATAACCTCGAACCCGGTATATTCCTAGACCAACAATACAACATTGTTTCTTGTGATGTCGACGACCAGCATTCACGCCTTAGTAATACTACATCCATTACGGTGCATCTCAAAGAAATTGCGTTTCTTGATCGTCATAAATCGAACCAGGATCATAGGCTGACAAGTATATTACTTCCTGGATTCTATCAGGCATTTTCTTGATGTAAAAAATATGTGTATATTCTGATTGCTATTCTGCTATGCGTTCTATATGATGGCGTTCTACCCGAAATGCGTTGTTTGGGCATATGGATGTAAATTTGAGAGTTTGTCCAATTAATTTCTATCCGAGTTTCATTCTCGAGGTTTTTGCATGGATAGTGCTCTTCTATATCATGGCCAATTAATGCTTGCTCAGCCGTCACTACGACACAAGATTTGGTGCATATTCGGGATGTTTTATATTATCGATCGCCATTAGCATTCAGTCGCCATTCATTAATCCATATTTTCACTCCTATATCAAGAAATGGATATAGTATTTTTTCCAATATATACATTTATATAGACCAATTATTGACGGAAAGTAGACAGCCTAATACATGGAACCGTTAAATAAGCCTTCTCTAAAATATGAAGGCTTGTTCCATTCGATATAATTGGATATAATTATATCAACTGTTGTGCAATTAGCTTGATTAATTCGGCTCGAGGTCGGCTCGAGGCTCGGTTCCACAGCAGAGATTATATTGACAAGTCTGTCTGTGCGAGTGCGTGATTAGAATCCAGTTCCCGCCATTACTGTCGGCTGTCGTCTGCTTCAATCATTCGGGTGCGCTTTCAACACCAGTGTTTAAAGGCTAGAGGTTAACACTTGTGTGTGTGGGAAAGTTCTGACCTCACTAGTACTAGGTGTAATGGACTTAAAATCGAACGTCTCTCCCAACAATCTTCCGTTTTTAATCCAATGTTGAATTTCCTGCTACCGGAATCGAACCACTCTGAGTATCGCGCAAGCTTAACGATTCACTAAACTGTCTCGCCATGAAACTTATGCAAGCAGGCTTACTCTATGACACGACGGGACGACGTAGAACGAAATAGACGTCCGAACAATTTTGCTATTTTGTATTGAACGCCACTGTACACGAGCTGCACGGTAATGGTACCATCGAGTCGGCCTATCAGTATAGGGTCAACCTGTAACCATCTCGGTCATCTATACGCGGTAAGACTTATGGATGGCGAAGTGTACGCAAATGAGTATAGGGTGTATACTGGATTTCTTTTTTTCGCACCTCATAACCGTTCTGCACAGGCCAACTCTCGTTGGCAAATGAAACTCACACTTACGGATGAGTCTAGGTCCGCTTTTGTTTTTTTGACAGCAACCAACATTCGGGCATCTGCCATCTTTTTTCTCAGTGGCTGTGACGTAATTTCGATCACGTGCAGTAGTGAGTGAGTGAGTGAGTGAATATGATTTAATGTCGCTTTCAACACTATTTCAGATTGGTTCCTATTCGTTTTCACACCCGGAAACCACACGGGTACGATCTTACTCCTTTCAGTTATCCAATCATGGTTAGTGTGAGGAATCTGCTTATCTCAAGGAGAGTAGTGACGTAAGTGACACAAGCTGTTTATGAGCGTAGTCTAGAGCAAGATTACTATTGATGTTCAGCTCTGATCGACCATGCAGGAACTATTTTTTTTCTACAATTTCCCTCTTGCAAATATGCCATCAAACATGCATTCGAACATGTTTAACTTAGTTCGAGCTTCCTCTAACTACTCCGCCACGATGACGGTTCACCTCTGATCTTTGAGTGTCGTGACAGGGGCGTCACAGTTGAGGAATCCGTAAAGGAAATTCAAGGAATTTGACCTCTTTCCTCATCATGTTAAGGAATATTCCTTAATGATCAAGTAATGCTCTTTATTATGTGCAGGAAAGGTGATGAATAGGAATAAATATGAACCATTATTTCAACATTTCGGTTGAAATAAATTGATTTCATGCACGTTTATGCCGAACACATGATGGAGACAAGACTTCTCAGGACGCCACATCGAGGGCCCTTCTGGCCACGAATGGGCTCAAAATGAACCTAATATGATAGGCTGTATCTCATGCAATGTCAGCTTTTATGTGTTTTGTTTTTCTCTCGATCCAGAGGTACGAGAGAAAACCTCGGGTAAGATCAATTGTCGTTTAGAATTTTTAAATAGATTCGTATATGCACATTACCTTGTCGATGTGTATCACCCAGGTAGGAATTGGGCAAAGAGATATAAGATGGTCCGAGTTGATGTGCCATCAATTTTTGTCTTGGAGATCCGCGTTAAACAAACACCTCCAAACATAATTCTTTTGGACGTCCAAATTGACGTTGCGCCAAAGAGCATCCGTATATTTGAATGGTATAGTCAAGATGGAAGTCTCAGTATATGCATCCTTAATTATGTTTTCCACTCACCAAAATGAAAAAAAAAACAAATAAACTATCGTCCAGATATGTGGGCAAACTATAAATCAAAGACACCAATTCATCGACTTTGATATCTGTATGAAAGAACGGTAATGCATTTTCGCTCGTTGGTGTCGTACTCAAGCCAAGATCCATTAGGACCGAATTGCCTTTGTGGGTCATCTTTCAAAGATCTTGAATCAGTTCACAGACGGATCATATCAGGACAACCTGTGAAATCAGTACTTATCGCCTTTCACAAATTATCTGGTTCAATCAATAAAGTGTCCGAAATAGAGACCAATTCCATTACAGTCGACTGCTAGTCCAGTGTCCTTTGTGTCCCGCCGAATTTACATTGTGTTTTTGCATGGAATGTGATATACGGGTATACTGTAGACCCGCTACGCGGGCATATTGGCCGCAATGTAATGCATATTCACCAATATAGCGTTGACTTATCTAACGCTTTGGTAGCCATAGTTTGCAATGATTATACAACAGGAAGCAGACCAGGGGATGTAATGTTCAGCAAAATACAGGCTTCGTGCGAGGAAATGTTTTCGCCTCTCGCGAACATGCCCTGACATGAGTGTTCATCATTTGCGCCTCTGTGTAAGAGCTCTACGGTGAGTGGTTCTTCTAGGCACATTTAATGTTCTTTCGAGGTTCTTTCTGTGATCATTACTCGTTCGAGAGTGGTCGTGTGTGTATATCCTGTTTTGTTTTGTTTTTGCAGCCCGGCGTGCCGATATGCCCTATGGACAGTAGCAGATTTATTTCGCAGCTCATAGTACTAATAGACCGATGTAAATTGTTAACTGTACGACCTGATGATGCTATATAAACTATAGATGTTGTAATCTGGATGAACAAAACCAGTTTGCCTAAACAAAATGTTGAATAACCTGTATATTCGTATAACTGATTATTTGGGATATTACGGCAATGTGCAGAAATAAATTTACGCTAATATGTGCTACTGTTTTTGAAGGCATCAGATATTCTACCAATTGGTAAAATTAGTTCAACGCATACGAACCGTTATGTATTTTACGGTAATCATTTGAATCAGGAAATTCTTCGTGGATTATGGCTAGCTAATGAATGTTGGATGTGGTGCGTTTATTCCGCTATTGACTGGCCATAGCCTCTGCATATACATTCCTCAATGTCTATATGTCTGTCATACCTAAGACTTGAAAAATGGAACTTGTTGCTCCCTCGCTCACGCTCAGCATTAAGAGGATAGAACAAGGACTGGTTCGCTTGGTGTCAGTATAATGTGACTGATTGGGGTGTCATGTCTGCCTACGGCAAGAAATTTCAGTGGGACAGCACTAAAAAAATGGCAGCATTAAATCTGCTCTGCTACAAATAGGTTCTCCCGCCCTCCGCCCCCCCTCCTCCCCTCCTCGTCGCGATACAGCTGAAAAAAATGTTGAAAGCGACGTTACACCCTATTCTCTCACTCATCCCAATACATAGGGAAACACAATTTGGACAAAGGCTAGCTACTGAATGTCTAATCTGACGCTTATATATAGATACCAGAGGGATTGTATATATAGCCTCAACAAGTCCTCTAACCGTTAACAGCGGTAGGTACTGGGTTCGATCCCAGGCCGGGTCATACCTAAGACTCGAAAAATGGAACTTGTTGCTCCCTCGCTTACGCTCAGCATTAAGAGGATAGAACAAGGACTGGTTCGCTCGGTGTCATTATAATGTGACTGAGTGGGGTGTCATGTCTGCCTACGGCATGATATTTCAGTGGGACAGCACTATAAAATGGCAGCATTAGATCTGCTCTGTTACAAGTACATGTAGGTACCCCTGCCCCTCCTTCTCCCCTCCCTTCCCTTCCCCGTCGTGATATAGCTGAAAAAATGTTGAAAGCGACGTTAAACCCTATTCACTCACTCACTCACTCACTCTAACCGTTAACATGATACATCTATCTGTTTAATTCCTTTTGCACACTGAAAGTGTTTATCCCTGAAATTGCTTTATACTTAAGCTAAGGCTATTTATATTATGTTGCGTTTAATTGCATCAGTCAATTATTTAATGTTAGAAGAGTCCACAATATATACAACTTTGAACTTCACAACAGCCATAGTAAGTTGCAATATAAGCTGACCCCAACTGTGACCTGCATACCGTATGCAATAAATAGAGTATTCCACAGCTGTCGTCATGTTATCTCTGGTTACAGTCAGTCTGTCATTGAACTGTCCACCGGGATACATCCATGGGACTATAGAGGGGTACGATTCTCCCCACGATGCTATAATCTGGAACATTTCAGTTGCAGGGCTCCCCTGGGGCTCAAGAGGCGAGATACTGAGATACAAATCGTCACAGGTATCATTCTTGGTTCTTGTGATGTTTTTAGCTGAGCAATCAGAATATTGGCCTGTGAGGTCATATGACTTCTTGTCAGTACGCCGGCGTCTTTTCCCACCACCTTTATATGTTGCGTTTAATCGAAGGCTCTTTTTAAAAAAATTGAGACACTCCCAGCAGCGAGAGCTTAAGAAAATTAGTAGCGGCGGGCTATGGAAATAGTGAGGGATATTCACGGTTTGAGGCATTAGGAACTTGGGAGTGAAAATCTAGGAAGGGAGCCGATTTACTACTCTCAGAGTCCTATCCTGAATTTCATATAAATCACCAGATGTCTAATTTTTGTCAAATTATTTAGAAAACCCATTGCTAAAGAAAATACTCTCTTTAAACTGGAAGAATTCGTTTGTACTATTGGGGATCCAAACGCTACATATGATATCATTCTGATGACGTCACCATCACATACAATATATGGAGTGAGTGAGTGAATAGAATTTAACGTCGCTTTCAACAATTTTTCAGCTATATCACGACGAACCAACTAAGCACTACCCAGCCCAGTTGTGTTCCTGCTACTTCAAAGAAGAAATCTTTGAAGCAGCGTGGAACCAGACACCCTCCATGCGCCCTATAAAACACTGAGGACAGCGCACAAGACACAGACAGAACGCCTACATGGTGCAATAAAGACAAGTGATATTACAGTGCTAGACATCACATTATCAAGTTCCTGTTGCTTCTCAGCAAAATGCATTGAAGCAACAGGAAGCTGACCCCACCCAACCACCCGCTACAATATATGGATAAATGTCCTTCAATGGGCTGAATATCTCCGATAAGTTGCGGGTTTGTTTGGAGACACCAGATTTGTCGCTTATATCTAATTGCGAAGCTATTCTGGTAGTCCACGTATCGCGTGAGAAGCAAAGTGACTTGTCTTCAGATTAACTCTCCACGAGTAACACTTCCTATATTACTGCTGAATCCAGCTATACCTATATCGTGCGGATGAGACCGTGATTGCTTCACACTTCAGGGTACACCGTAATAAAATTCCTCTCCGAAGGTCAGTTATATGCACTTTTAGTTTAGCTGCTGTAACTGGATGCAAGAGCTGTAGATTAAGTATTCTCTGTACTACAGTGCCGTCGTCTCTTTATTCCCTTCTGGTTTAGCCGCTGGTCGGCAATTTCATAAACCAGCTGACACATTTTCGATCATTCACAGCTTCGGTGGACCGTTCTCCAACCATTAGATGATTTCAATCGTCGGTGTTCCCGTGGTACCTTGCTGATCTCGGTTTCACGTTTAGCCTTCAATGGTGGATGAATCCCAACAAAACAATCGGGTAACGAGTGTAGGCTTGAGCAGCTGAATTGAGCTTTCAGATAGAATATTGCTTCTGGACAAATTTTCTCACCTTTTGCGATATATATCGCATGCTGATAGCAAAATACGAGTGTAGCGTGCAACATCTATGGCGTTACGTTTCGTAACTTGTGGGTAATTCCGATTAACCCGGGACTAGGGTCTGTATGAACCCATGTATTTCAAGATCATCATGGTATTCATATGAACACCCACAATCAAAGCGGGAGTGAGATACATCCCACTCTATATAACGACTTGTACGAAAACCATATGGATTAAGAATACTGATCAGCGGTACGGATTTGATATTCAGTTTTTGGAACATCATGATGTCTTGCCGGCGTCGTTTCTCTGTTGCAGAAAACTAGTCTATTTCAATGTATACTATGATTTAATGCTAATGCTGACATATATGAGCTCGGTAAGTCTTTAATGGACGACGGTTGAATAATGAATGATGGACTATATACATAGCTGATTAGACAAGCTGTACTTTCAGAAAGTAACCTAAAGTTGTGAAAAATCGGATGCCTCATGGGAAATAATGTAAGATAGCAATGACGTTGATTGGTTGATTTAAACGTTCTAATGTTAATGAAATTAATTACATTGGCTTGATTCATGAGAATGCCACTCCAATTCCAAGTTTACACGAATGCATTTGAAATCTCAGAATTACTCAATTCCAGTGTCGCGTGTGCATTTGATGAATCATTTCCACACTCCCTTATATATATCAAGTGAAGTGAGGCATAACTAATCGATAAAGCTTTTGTTGATCCAGTGACAGATTGTGGAAAAGATCTATGTGAATCGCCTGTGGCAATAGTCAGAGCACGGTTAGAGAATCGAGACTGACAAAGAATCGCCAGCTGGTGGCACTTGTTCAGTGTCAGAGAAATTGATCGACTGTACTTTGATTTTCAACATTTGTCGTCAGGCGAATTAATCTCAATGGCCTGTTTACTGGACAGAATAAGAAATACGACACTGAATTATTCATACAGGAATTGATTTTACTACTAAATCCAACGGTATTTCCTCTGTTAGGCACCTGGCTTCACCCGATGAGGACAACCACTCGTTATATTGATATCAGTCTCCACGAGTTCCACAACAGCAACAGCGATTTGAAAAAAATAAGACATTCAGATGAATGCAGCGATCCAACTATGGAGAAATCATCCAAATTTCGACGTTGTATCTAAAGTGTCGTGTTAGACGCGTCAGATATAGGATGGTTTCCTCATATATGTTCCAATTTACTCATCGGGTTACGTATGTGTGGGGCCATTGCTTTAGATATGTAAGAGGTGGGGAAACTTGTCGACTTTTGGTAATAAAAAGCCAATCTAGGTAAACCAAGATGGTAAATCAAGGGAATACCATCAAGACGTAACGCTATGAAAACTTGGTGCGGAATGTTCGCCGATATTCTACGAGATCCCATAATAAGCCAATCACGACAATTTCTATTTCTTCTCTCTGACAATGGTTGACGTTTAGCTCACGGAGATGAGCTTCTTCACATGGCACAATCTTTTAATATTTCCTACCCCCTAACAAAGCCAGACTTTTCGGCGGGATTAAACTCTTTCATCTATACGGTTTTATCACGCACACTGTCTGAAAATGATGCCATATTTGGATACTGTTTCAGGGTTATTTTTATATATTAGTCCACGTGCTACCGTGTGTAAATACTGTGGGCGTGATTTTGAATTTTTTTTCACCAAGCTAGCCACCTGATTGGCTAACAAATGTAGTTTCAAATTCGCACGAGATTTATATAGCGCTGGAATCAGATATACTATTCCGTGATATTATATCTGAGTTTACTGAGATTGCTAAAAAGCAAGCCTTTCTCGGCACCTCACATTACCCACATATGTTGGGCTACGACAGCTGGATGAAGCCATTGAATTTCACATTCTCATTCTTCTCCTCCTCATTCTCACCGAATTTCGTTATTTAGTTTCTAAACTCATTTGTCTCTACCTTTTAATGCGGATTGTATTACCTGTTTTATTTTGCTTTCTGTCAGCCATTCTACCTGGTGTCCTGGGTATCACAAAGATGTGTACCAGTCAGAATGAATTTTATGAGGTCAGGTCCGAACTACTCACATCATATATCAATATGTTATATTAATTAACATCTAATCCATGCTGGAGGATGGTTTTGACTCGCGTAAATAAATGAAGTAGACAACCCTATATATATACCTTGAATATCGACGGGGCGTACCTCAATTTCTGACTTCACCAAGGGAACTTTGAGATAGGATCACACTGAACCAGAGCCAGGTGCCTCAGCCTTATGCTATATGTACGACGTATGTATATGTACCCATCCTGCAAGCTGACGTGACCATCAGACACGCATAGGATTTACTATGGGTACAAAATCGTAAAACTTTCCTACTGAGAACGTTTAACGCGTTTAACGATTTTTGATGGCGGAGACCTTCTGCGCAAGTCATGAGAGTCAAACTTCTTCCCGACCTGCTGGCGCCACGACGTTCTCATTTACCGGGTGCATTCACGGGCGGCAGCTTGGAGGGGCGAAATGTCATGTTATTGAAGGTGACAGAAAGGTGCATAGAGGAATTACCAAGTAGATGATTCTTCATTAATTTGCCATGGCTTCCTGTTAAAAAAAATATATATGCATATCATTGAACAATATCAGAAGAGTTCACAGCCAGAAAAAGGGTGAAGGCCCATTATCTTTTTGTGGTGATGATGCCTGTTCATAACCCTTTAAAGGTGATGAAAAATGGTGATGGCCAATGTCGTCACCCTTTTAAGGCGACGGCCCAGATCGTCACCGTTTTAGGGTGATAGCCATTACCCTTTTAGGGCGATGACTTAAACATTTGCACTCAATGCTGATCACCCTTTTAGGGTGATAGCCATTACCCTTTTAAGGTAATCGTGGAAAAGGATGATGGCTCTAACTCCACACCTTTTTGGGGAGATACTGTCATCACCATTTTAGGTTGATAAGTATCACCTTTTTGTGAATTTCATTGGTCGTTAAAAATGTAAACAACTTCAGTAACGCTCCTCCAAGTTGTTGGTTTCTGTTCGATCTAGAGTTCTGGACAGGTTACTCGAAGTTACAGGCCCATCTCTCAGAGATGAAACTGTTACACAGGCTACATATGAGTCCATCAGAGCCAGACTGATACAAGCGTCTCGTCCGTCATTCATAATTTAGCCGTCGTCCATTCAAGAATATCCGCGTCCATAATCCAAAGACCTATTCCATATTCCATATAACAGTATTAGCACCAAATTCAAAAAGACAATCATAGTGCTTGTTTCCTGCAAGAGAGAAGCGGTCAACAGTTTTCAATGATGCCGGCAAGACATCATGATGTTCCAAAAATATCAAATCCGTATCGCTGATCAGTATTCTTAATCCATAATATTCGTTGTAAAGTCGTCATCTAAAGAATGATGTATCTCAGTTACGCTTTGATTGTGACTGTTCATATGAGCACCATGCGGATCTTGAAGTACATGGGTTCATACGGCCCCTAGCCCCGGGTTAAGCGGAATTAGATACAAGTTACGAAACGTAGCGCCATAGATCTTGCACGCTACGCTCGTATTTTGCTATCAGCATGCGATATGTATCGCCAAATTTGAGAAACTTTGAGTGGAGGCGCTCGGTGGAATAGCCCTGTTTTATAAGTTTCTGCAACAATGTTTTGTGACGTTGATTAAAATCGTCACATTTAACACAGGATCTAGCAAATGCTACTAGGCGAGAAATGTATACGCCATATGCAGGTCCCACTGGAATATTACTGTCCAGAAAGGGATAGTTTACGATGTCGAAATTGTAATCATCTCTTTTGTCATAAAGTCGACGAGAAAGAATGCCCGCTTCATTTTTGTAGAGATATAGATATAAATATGATGTGCCTGTAGGGCTATCTGTAGTTTCCTTCAAATCCAGCGAAGGTGGATATATATCCTCCACTGCGTCATTTATATAGCGATTATCCACAGCGATACTGATATTAGCACAACACATCACATTAGGTCAGCTCATACAATTTAGGACACAGCCATATACTGTACTGCTGTATACCAAGGGCCCCAACCACCTCGCTGGGGGTCTAATAACACCCCAGCAACCAGTCAGATTTTTGGACCGGATTCGGGGCCTTCGCGCACATCGCCGGAAGTGACATCATATATCGTAAAATAGATGTTTACCGAACATTTCGATTACTTTTCAAGTCTGCATAATACCTCCGTTGACCTAGCGTTAAAAAGAATTATCTGGAGATAAATTTCCCTATTTATCAAGACAGAGCATATGAAAAGTAGTTCGCTCATGTGCAACACTAAAGGAGTTGTTCGGCCGGATTCAAACTGAACCGTGCGTTGGTTGGTATCCCCTATACGTCATAGCAACGTAGTAAAGGTCAACTTCCGCTATTGGTGGCAGGGATGGTAATGGAGCCTGCGAAATGGAGCATGCGCTGTGGGGAGGTTGCAAGGGTCCGTGTAATCATGCAAGCTAACCTTATGAAAGGAAACATTAGAACCAATACTAGGTTAAATGTTCAATATGCATGTATCCTGAATAAAGTAGATTACTAGTATTAACGAAATGAATTATAGCGTGGCTCCATGTCGAGTCAGTCTGTGATAAATTATCAACAGATTTGATAAACTTCACATCGGGTCAGTTTCTGCGGGCGTCTGGAACTGTTCATTGAAAGCACATGAAGAATGATTCCATACAATCTAAAGCAATTGTTCATATGCATGTCCCTCTGGAATATATATACTATCCAAAATGAGGGATGTTGACTATTTCACCAAATCGTAATACTTGTCTAGGGTCCGTTCTGAATTCTGAATTTTAGACGTTGAGAGGTGGAACTGTTGAACAGGCTATACCTTCACTGAGATTCCGTGCCAGAACAAACATTAAATATTCGGTACCGTACTAGCTAGATACGCGCCTAATATTATTTTGTAAATATGACAATGTGCAGACAACCAACGCCCCTCCTTCCAAATACAACAAACATTATACTACGGTTTGAGGGTGGAACTTAGCGTCCCTGCGCCACAATCCTTAATGGGTTGAGAGCCGCATCGCATATTCCGGCATCACATCGCGTCGTAACTTCGCACCTTCGCATCCCATCTTCGCACCTTCGTATTGGCATCGCATCTTCGCGTTGTACGCTGGGTTGATTTGGATGGGACACGCGATGGCCCTTCTCAGCCGTCGTTTCCTCATCCTTAATTCTTTCACCAAATGACGGGTTCACTGATATTCATGAACGAGTACGCACACACCTGACGCGTCCGTTTTGTGTTCTTAACTTGTGCTTTGATATTCCAATGGATATGTGCTTGTTTGAGATCGAAAACTCCTTTTTGTGTGACGGTAATAAAGCTGATATTTTGTTCAATCCAGAATTTGCAAGACCACATTTATCTTGAAAAATACATATCAGCCTAGAAAAAATTAAGATCGTCAGTTGCATAAAAAATATTTATGGTTCGTCAAAATGTGCTCCTTGGCTTATTTTGGTATTTTTGGGACATTTATAGAGATCATTTTCTCTTGTAAAAAAACCATAACGCCTCAAAGCAAAATTATATTTTCGCACAAGATAGCATGAAGTTTGATAATTTGAAAGTATCAAGTTCGATTTTGGTTTGAGGTGTCCTGTTTTTGTCACAAGAGAAAATACTCCCCTTAAATGTCTCAAAAATACCAAAATAGGTCAAGCAGCACATTTTAATGAATTATAAAATCGATTTTGTGCAGCTGACCATCGTAATTTTTCCCACGCCATTAGTTCAGTTTGTATTCTTCAAGAAAAACATGGTTTTGTAGGTTTTTAATTGAAAACACATACAAATGAGATTTTTCGCATGTAAATATCACATTCCGGTATCCATAATTTTAACACTAATGTTCTCTTCCTATATGAATGTATTCTGGAATACGAGTTTAAACAGGTTTCTTGGTGTGTAGTGCCATTATCATATGAACATTTGTGTACTCATTTTGAATGCGATTAAACGAAAAAAAAAGTGTTTAAATCTTGAACACTGCTGAGCTTTTTTGTTTTTCAGAACACCAAAAGATTGTTCAAAAATTGAAACACGTCCTGGTTTCCCAAACTTGAACAAGTTCGGGTTTGTGGCCATTACAATTTGAACACCAGTGTTCACCGGTGTTCACGTTTAGACTACGGTATGGAAGAATTATTAACACTGCTATTCTTATTTATTCTAGAAGACCGAACGAGTGTTCAAAAACTGTTACATAAGAACACATTTTGGTGTTCTAAACTGAAACAAGTTTTTTTTATAGTTTGCTGGTTTTGGGCCATTACCATATGAACACCAGTGCCTACTGGTGTTCACTACTGGTGTTCACGTTTAGAGTACCACTGTAATATTCTTATTTATTGTAGTGTTCAAAAACTGTTATATTTGAACACTTCTGTTTGGTGTGTAATTCTTATGGCTTTCAACATTCCCTTAGGGAGAGAATTTACAGCTTTTGTTTTTACTGGGTGTGAAGTCCAACTATGCTTGAAAAAAAATAATAAAAAAAATAGAGGAATAGGACAATATTCAAACTGAAGATTATCTGAAGAAATAACAACTGGAATAGGATCGTTGCGTGATTGTACGAATGTTTCAAGTCTAAAGATAATAGCTGAGGACACTAAATCTCCACGTGTTGGCCCGCACCGATATTATACGGTTGAAGCGACAGAGCATAGATCACGTTTAATGTCCCGTGTTGACGAACGAAATAGCATGATGAACTGGCGGAATAATTTACCCTAACGTTTACAACACCGGATAGTAATAGCCTCTCATAGCAACAATAATTATGTTGGCCTTCTTTTTCTGTTCTCATTGGTGGTTTTGCTCTCTAACTTGGAAACACACCGGTGATCGCCATCTTGTCAAACCCAAATTAATTGTCGGCGTGTCCGACTTTCGTTATAGGCAGGCACGTGGTTCGTGATTCGGTAACAATTGGTAACAATTTAGCCATCAGTCGCAGACATGTGACTCTCTTGACCAGTGTGAATGGAAAACAATGTTTGCCAGAAACAATGTCCCTTTTCGTGCGTTTCTCTTTAGAAATAAAAATGTATTACCTGAGTAGCAAGTAAGTAAAAATGTCTTAGCTGGGTTATCGGATAGGACCTGGACGGACTTTTATTTTGCCTGTATGTGATAAACAAAACCTTGTGGTTTTCCGTTCACTCTTAATCGAAGTCCCTCGCAATCTAATTCGACTAATTTCACATTCCAGAAAATGAAATGAAAATCTTCCAACGATATTGTGCATTTACCACCAGTTTTGCAAAGCTTTTCTCCTTCCGCTGTAGGCCGAAATATTGCCTTCGAAGCATTCCATAGCCTGACAAGGAATCATGATACAAACATATATACCTGGCCACATTTGTGGGGATTAAATCCAAAGGACAATTTATACTCATCCCTATACTTACAGTGTCAGCTACATTTATGTGAAGATGCCGACAAATTGATATCTGATATGATCAACAATGTCATAAAATAACGCAATTTAAAACTACTAATAATACTCAATGGCTTCTCTACCACATATAGATATTCACAATTAAACACAATATATAAAGGTGGTGGAAAAAGATGCCGGAGTACTGACAAGAAGTCATATGACCCCACATGACTATATTGTGACTGTATATCTAAAAACATCACAAGAACCAAAGATGATACCAATGATGATTTGTAGCTCAGTCGTACAGGCTTTTATTGTGGGTGTTCATGCGGACATCTTGAGTGACATGCCCACACGGCCCCTAACACAATAAAAGACTAAACTATTTAGAATCAGAGCAAACCGCCTGCGTTATATGAAACACACAACGTACGGTGACTAAGATGAATATGCAAACACGTACACGTACACCTTACACGTATACAGTGTAAAGTTTTAAGTTCATCCTATTACATGGAAAGACCATCTTCATTCTATCAAGCCAATTTCTACGTTCCCACTTCGAACATGCCTTGGTTTATCTGACCACCTTCAGTGTTCAAACTCCGAAGTGTAAATTTCACCTACGAACGAAAGACGAACCATTCCTCATTCCTTCTGGTGCTTGTATTGGCCCAATATATAGGTCAGCCAATCAATGACGCTCTTCTATGGTAAATTTCGAAATTCAAATGGTTTCGAGGTCAGTGACGTCTCGTGTCCACTTATAAGTTCTTTGAACATTGAAGGATGCCAGATATATCAAGGGAAGTTCGAAGTGGTAACGTAGAAATTGGCTTGATGAAATGAAGATGCATTATACCTAAAATGTCTAGTTCTTTTCTTCTTCTTCCGCCAATCTTGTTCGCTCGATAACTTTTGAATGCCTTTGTCGTTTATCTTTTTTTCTCGTTACTATCGATTTTCACCGGGTAACCGGAAGTCATTCTCCCATTGTCAGAGTTTAACCTACTTTTCTGACTATCTAATTAAAATAAACATTTTTTGCTCCCCATTTGGATATATCACTATAGCGACATATACGATCTGGAAGCATTGATAGGATATTATCAGAAGTTCATGAAAACTAGAAGTGTGCAAAGATGTATTCAGTATCATCGACGGCATGTTACCCGTTTTAGCGCATCCAGTTGAAAACATTGCCTCCTAGCGGGAACTGGCGAACTGCCAGGGGAGACAATTTTGGAATGTCAGGAAACGAAAAAGTTTTCATGAACTTCTGATATTATTTTATTGATATTGTCTTCCCGGGAATGTCGCATGGTCTGTGGGACAACGTTACAACCAGTCATGAGATTTCTCACATTACCATACGTCGATACCGCCTTCAACCTGCCCACAGTGCAGGCTCAAGCTGTAATCACTCACAGACACAAGCTATAATCCCCTGTGTGTGCAGTTTGACTGCATAGTAGGGGAGAGTGGGGAGACCTGGGACACTAATCCTGTGACGTCACATTATTTCACATCCGGTCCAAAGTATTTAGTTGTGCAAATCAATGCGTGCCATGCACCAACCTGAGAAGAATACCCATGCAATGCCACAGTGTTTCAGACACCAAACCGAGTGTGTTATGATGTGGAGACGATTCATTTTAGTGTATTTTGGGGGTGACTTGGGACAGTGTCGGAAGACATGGGACAAGGAGTTGGGAGATATGGGGCAACCGATGTAAAGAATATAATGGCTTAACATGAAAATGGGAACTTGCTAAAAAAGTATAACTTTGCCGACAAAAAGTAAAACCATACATATCGCAATATTCCTCGAAAGTGCAGGGAGAGATGTGACACTCTCGGGGAGACACTGTGTCCCAAGTCTCCCCCAACTCTCCCCAGGTGGGGGGGGGGGGGGGCAACTTAGCAAAGTGGCGATTTTTTGCTCAACTGTCCATGCCCTCACAAATTCGGTCAGTGCCATGTGTGACCTATATAAAAGACAATCCTGTGACAATATATCGGCATGTTTACTCACTTCAATGATTCCAGGAAACACCAGAATGGTAAATGTGGGTGGCGGTATGAATACCAAACAGCATATGTAAGCTCAGTCTCCATTGACTTCCACAAGGGTACCAATAGGGGGTGCCCCAAGTCTCCCCTGTCCCATGTGTCCCCACTCTCCCCTAGTACTTAATCTTGTTATTAGCTTGCTGGTCTACAATAAACCGCTAATTGTTGCAAGGGAGATAACCTAATCAGTGTATATATGGCGCTCTGAAATATCACATCCGGGGATTTTCTATATGCGTTTCTGAGTTTGGGTGACTGGTTTCTTCCATTTCATTAATCTATTCTTTGATGTATTCACTTATAGCTAATCATTAAAAACGATGGAAACATTTCTATACTAAATTTAAATAACATGTATAAACCATATTACCCCCCTCCCCCCCCATATTTAGTACAAACCACACTGGAAATATCTAGACGATGAATACCAGATCTAGTAAAAATGTTAGATCTAATAAAAATAGCCTTGTTGCTGGAATTATTTGTGAAAAACCTTAACGTATTTCTATACAACAGTATTATTCACATATAGTTGAAGTAGGCCCTACTGGAACTCCAGTAAACAAATGCTGTCACCGATAAATGTCTGTGAATATCGCCATATGATCAATAGATAACCTAGATCTAGATGTCGAATCGTTTATTTATGAATCAATACTTCACGTATGAGTGAGACAGATAGACTTGTATGATTGGTGAAACAGCCACTCTCTCCATATATATAATTAATCGTGCTTTATGATTTCGACTCGAGGCCTTTATAAAATTACCAATTTAAATAGGAATTAAATTTAATTATCAATTAAACTTTAAAAAGCCTACATTCGCAGGTCTTCAACCGCATAGAAAAATATACGATTTACCGTACCGTTACATAATTCAGGGTATAGTAATCTGAATTGTTTGTTCTCCAGGGCTTGGACTCGGGTAATTACTATCGAATGCTGAACGCAGTTGGTACATTTTGGCGAGAATGGAATCGGCCGATGCCAAGACATGAATAATCAATAACCGTTGATCAATGTGAAAAGGCGTGACGTCACGGAAACCTGCATAAATCCTTCTACGAGAGCTGCCGAATTCAACATGGCGGCAGGAAAGCGTAGTAGGTAACGATGTGGAGATATAAGTCGAGATTTTACGGCGATGAACACATCTGTGGACATGGATTTATCATGTAACACCAAGATCAAGCCGTGAAGAATATTCAGGGCAGAAATAATGTCCCTGTTGTGTGTCTGTGGTGAGTAGGGAGGGTGTGTTCGGGCGGCTTCCGTCACTTGTCAGCTGGAAATTGCAGTCTGCAACCACTTGCTGGCCGGGTGAATTTTCGCTTTGATCGCACGCTTGAGTAAGCGCGAAACGTTGATGTTTTCGTGCAAATTTACAACGTGTGCGTGTGGATGAGTGACCTGTTTTCTTATGTGAGTGTTTTTATATGTCCATTGCTATGTATCTATGGAGTGTTCTCGCTAATCTACGATTATTATAACGCTAACGGTCTGTTCTTGTTTCTTATATTTTCCAGTGAAGAAAGCACGGCTCATCGGTACTGCAGGTAAGCTATTAGGAATATATTGGAATTTTTACACATGACTGAAGTCATTTTACCCTTGCCTTGGTGAATTCGTGTCGCCCTGCAGAGTGACAGCTGATTTGAACACCAGGAAATGAGTGGAAGTGACGGGATTTAAATGTGTTACGGCCATAGAAGAATGGTATACCCGAGGTATTATAAATTATAAATCGGGTGAAATATGTTCACATGTGTGTGCGTTGTCAGATATGCAGACAGATGTGCAGACATGCTATTTAATAATTTAAAAAATATAGAATGCTCATTCAGCTATCATAATCCAGTGGACCAGCCTGTCAAAAACAGGATTTGATTTGCTGACACTTTGAATGGCAGCTCCTACATTCTGTAAACATGTACATGTATCCAAATTTATTGGACCGTACTGCGGTGGTCTAATGGTTAGAGCGTCGGCCTCATAAGCGGTAGGTACTGGGTACCCAGGCCGGGTCATACCTAAGACTTGAAAAATGGAACTTGTTGCTCCCTCGCTTACGCTCAGCATTAAGAGGATAGAACAAGGACTGGTTCGCTCGGTGTCAGTATAATGTGACTGAGTGGGGTGTCATGTCTGCCTACGGCATGATATTTCAGTGGGACAGCACTATAAAATGGCAGCATTAGATCTGCTCTGTTACAAGTAGGTATCCCTGCCCCTCCCCTTCCCCTCCCTTCCCTTCCCCGTCGTGATATAGCTGAAAAAATGTTGAAAACGACATTAAACCCTATTCACTCATTCACTCACTCCAAATTTATTGGTAGAAATGTGCAATCTTTCTAGGCGGAGAGCTCAAGCAGCGTGATTAGTAATTTACAAATGTATTGGTGGGGTTGGGTGGTTGGGAAGGATGTTGAAGAGGTAATGACATACTTCCAAAACCGTCACATGATAATCTGGAATTATTGCATTCACCATACTCTGCCCTTCGCTGTTGTCGATAAGGCATCACTTTGGGGTGGATCATTGCTACATGTACATTTTGATAGATTTTCGCTGTGTAACATTTTTTGTTGTTCAACAATCGGAAATATGACAACACTCAACAGTTTCATCAAATCATTACATTGATAAAGGCATTACAATGATGTTTTACCACTGGCACTTACAATATTAACCCTTTCACCGATTAAACCCGGTGTACGGGGATAACGAGAGTGCCACCCGTACGATCATCCCCGGTTGACCGGGTTAGCTTTAAACCTGTTGGCCATCACGATGGGTACAGCACTTTTATTTTTTTGCATTCGTTTTAACAGAAACCTATCAAACACTGTATACTTCTGGAAAGTCAAAACCTTGATCAAGTTGATTCTCGAAATTGTTTGTTTGTTCCGCAAAAGAAATAAAGCAAAATTAGATGTTGAACGAAAAAAATCGGAGCGAAAAATGCGTTTTTTCCCACATACCGTGTGACGGGCCTCTCGGCAGAAATGAAAAAAATCATCGAAAACCTCATCCTAACTCCTGTATTTTTGATGTTACACGACTGGTAAAGCGTGGTGAATATTCCCCAGACGATTAAAACCGGCAAAGTTTATTTCCATATTTTTACGAGTCATGATCCACAAAGTTTTGACAACCAACTTTCTATTTCGCCCAAGATAGTTGCCGCCTTCGGACGACGAGCCAATCGGTATGCGTAATTTCGCCCACGTGACCTTCATCCGCCAACAGATAAGAAGCGCGTAGACAGTGGCTGGAAAATGGAATTACATCATTTTCAATCCAATCGTATCCTCCGTTTTATTTTTGCCATCCGTCCCAGGTCATGTCATGTACAGAAAGGGGAAAGCCCACGCTTTCCAAAGAGAGGTCAAACATTGCAAATGGCCGAGTACAACTCGAGATAAACACTGTCAAATGCGATCGAAAAAAGACGATTTCTCCGTTGAATTTTGACGTTTTCAAGTCGAGAAAGCCGGGGAAAGCGCATTCTCTTGAAGTAAAACCTAATTTTGTATGCTATTTTATTTATTTTGCTATAAAACTGGAGCAAATAACACCGGAGTGTTCATTGTGGAGACGGGGTCCCTATGTTTTTCTACAAATCTCAGACGCAAACACGTTTTCTAACATTCCAAAGACAACATATACAAATTTTAACAGTTCTCAGGGAATTGATCGTCAGCAGGTCACTTTTGTCAGGGGAAATAATCGGTGAAAGGGTTAAAAATGTCACTTTGAACGCAGATGTCAACATTATGCATCATCGGTAGTCATGGTTCGTCTGAGAGTAGTTTCGCCAGAATGAAAGACCAACCGACTTACAGCCTTCGCGGCATGCAGTGGTGCCAACAGAAAAGCTGAAGCAATAATCGGTTGAGGTCAGCATGTATTATTCTTGTCGAGGCGACATCTCATCGAAAAGCTGTAGATCACCATCAGGCCAATGAAAAACAAGATAACACATATATACAGAACAATTACTGTCTGCCTCACATTACGAGAGAATGTTTTTTTTTGTGAATTTATCAGTTAATATAAACACATTAGCTGTCGAAACTCGCCATATATTCAAAACTCTATTCATGCAATTATTTGTCATCAAAAATATTTCCCCGACATGAGAAATTGTTTAAAAACTCCACAGTTTGTCCCGTCTGAGCAACTGCATGTTGTATACATGATCATGCTGACAACCGGGCAAGTCCACTTTTGCCCAAAGGAGCCAGAGAGTGGCTGCGTGCTAGGGGAGATAATACATATGCAGAATGAGTTATCTCCCCTAGTGCACTGCCACTCCTTTGATAGAAAATAGACTTGCCCACAGCTGCGACAGGCAATGTACGTCAGTTACTTGGACGAGACAAACTTTAGAGATTTTTTTAACAATTTCTCATGTCCGGGAAATATTTTTGATGACAAATAAATGCACAGATAGAGTTTGGAATATATGGTGAGTTTCAACAGCTACTGTGTTATATCAAGTGATCAATCCCTGAAAACCCCATTCTCTCGTAATGTGAGACAGACAGTACTTAGTTCCTTTTTCCATGTGTGTCAACTTGCCATTGCAACAATTTAGGTCAGACTAATTGACACTGCTCGCATGATACTGAAGCATGACCCCTTGACAACGTCGTTTATCAGGGATCACCGACTCACTCTTTATGGGTTCCCGAAAGTGTAAGCTCGTGCAGCTATGTGGTTTCCGGGTGTGAAAAGGAATAAGAACCAACGCCGTGATATGACTGAAATAGTGTTGAAAGCGACATTAAATCATATTCACTCACTCACCCTGAATAAACCCATATTTGAGTGAATTAACAGCCAGACAGTATGTCGTATATATTTCATCCTCTCTGGTTGGTTTGAATTCAGGTGTTGGTATCCATGTGTGTTTGACTGAAGAGATGACCCCATGTCATTCCCTCTCATACATTTTCCCCCCCTCTGTGTCTGTATGTCTGTCTGTCTGTACGTCCGTCTGTCTCTTGTGAACATGATATCTCAAGAACGACTATAGCCAGGCATTCTAAAGTCATACCACATATGCAACTGGTGATGGTTCATAGGAATTGACCGATCTTGACCTATTTTATCAAGGTCAAAGCCTAGTATTTGTGATCTTATTTGAAGGATTGAAATTACATGAAGCACTTGTCGACCTCCAAATTCATATCACAAACACAACTGGTGAGTGACTGTATGCCTGCCTTATTTGAATGCCCTTGACCAGAGATATAGAGATTGACGAGATAGGAAACTCCATGTTATATTCCATGGACATCACGTCAGCGGCACATGAACCTACATCGCACACAAGGCGCGTCACGAAGAACGATCGAGGTCATTGATATGAACTTGTACCGTAACATTATCGCATGACGTCATTGCCTGAGGTCATTGATATGAACTTGTACCGTAACATTATCGCATGACGTCATTGCCTGTGAGAGCGTCATCGCTCTGACCACCTTTGCTGAGGCGGGGATAAAAAGTGCTGGACAACGGAAATTAGGTGATCTTTAATCGCTGATTATGATAGAATTCACTCTGGGGATGTATCCATAGTTTAATTGTTCAAAACCCACGCTAAATTATCTGTAGTTTCGCAACACTGCGATTGTTTCAAGGTACTCCGATGGTGGTGTTAGAATTTCGTGTTATAGTTCACTGTGTGTAAATACCAAACGAAAGATGTGAACGGACACACTTTGGTCCACATCTTTGAATTTTGGCATCAAATCGCTTAAAAAGTGTTCAAAGGCTACGGCAAAATCACCACCGAGTAAGTATACACAAGCGTTTGCATGTACGTTATGACTATTTGAAGAATTCCACGATAAATTGCTTGTATGTTATTCAATGGGCGGTCACGTGATGTCGGGTTTTATACCGCTGACGTGATTATCATAGCGACGTCATTGAAGTTTCCAATCTCTCTGTCTCTAAATCTCTGCCTTGACCAATTTTCTCAGGGTCATATATATGTACTGTTTATTGTAATATAATCTGAAGAAATATACACAACGTAGCTGTAGGCTTTCCAAATTAATACTATTCATTTTGGCGGTGGTCCAGAAATGTAAACATCTACATGACCGACCCGAGACCTATTTTGTCCAGGTCTGATTCTACTTATTATGATATATACATGTAGGTCAAATTCTATTCGTTAAGTCTAAGATCTCAAGTGAGAATGGAAACCTGTTGAAGCTGACCGACCTTGATATACAAGCTCTACCAGAGCCTCTGACAGCACAAAGCATTTCCCCATCAATTAAGGCCTTGGCAAAAGCTGACCTGGCCCAACATGTTTTGTATTTTCTTGTGGACTATTTTCTCCACATAAATTCGGCTTGTATGGGAATGTATATGACAGGGCTGTGCTGTTATGATGAACAGTAAACCCCATTCTCCTATACGTTCTCAATTTCAGTTTCTAGAAGACCCTTTATGGGTTACCATAATATCCAAGTGTTACATGTAGGTACAATGTATTGAACGCAAGTTCTGGTTGCCGCTTGCGGGTGGTTGGGCGGGCACGGGTTCCTGTTGCTTCAATGCATTTTGCTGAGAAGCAACAGGAACTTTAAAATGTGATGTCTAGTACTGTAATATCACTTGCCTTTATTGTACCATGTAAGCGTCTGTGTCTTGTCATCAATATTTTATAGGGTGGATGGAGGGTGTCTGGTTCCATGCTGCTTCAAAGATTTCTTCTTTGAAGTAGCAGGAACACAACTGGGCTGGGTGGTGCTTAGTTGGTTTGTCGTGATATAGCTGAAATATTGTTGAAAGCGACGTTAAATTCTATTCACTCACTCACTCTAATCATCAAATCGCCAGCAGTAAATGCAAGCGATCTACACTCTAGACTCGGGCTGAGGTCTGTATTTTATGCGATAAACTTCACCAGTTGTTGTGGTTAGGAAACCATCTCGCTTGTGGAAAGTGCTAGCTTGCCTTGTGCGCGTCATCTCCCAGAAATCTCCCTTGTCTAGCGCGTGTTGAATGTGCAGTCAACCTTGTGATAAATGTCAAAGTTTCACACGCATTTATAGTATAATTCTGTTGCTGCTTGTGTTTATTGGGGAATGTTAGAAGCCACGAAATGAAATGGGGAATTGGTTTCCATAAAAACAGTTAGAAAATGTTCGTTCATTGTTGAATGACCCAGAAACTGACGATAATGGGAGCATTTTAATTCTGTGCTGCATAGCATGCACAGCACACTGTCAAGCTATATGACAAGACTCGCGGCCCCCCATGGAGTTCAATTTTGGACTATGCTGACGGAATGACTTACAAACCTCTGTGAAGTACATGTAAACATCCTTTAATTCTTCAAATACCTTACAGCCAATTCACCATGATTGGAAAATGATCACAATTTTATAAAAGACAAGACTGGTAAATGAAAACAGAACAATTCAAACAACTTTTGAAGAAGGTTTCCATACAATTATTTCACGGAACCTAACATTAGTTTCTGGAGGGTTCCCATAGATAGAACACACGGAACCGAAAAAAAGTTTCGGACTTTTTTCTAGGCTTTCTCATGGAAACCCTAGATCCAATCCCCACCCTCTATCTTCGAACTAACCATCACCCGACCATCATATATTGCGTTCAAGCTTATGTATCCAATATATCTTGGCAGAATGTTGATATTTGTTTGTAGTCTGTAATGTTGGTATAATTCTGCCACCCCTCAATGAATTGCAACCCCAAAAGAGCTCGATTTATCAGACGAAACCCCATGCATAATGTAAATTTTAAGTTCTTTTTTTCTAGAAAAAATGCAATTTCAGAGGGATTGTGCCCATGTCGATTTTCAGTCCAAATCCTTATGGCTGGCTACTTCTAAAATAATCAGGGTACGAGCATGTCTTTTTGAAAAGATACATTCAGTGGGATTTTATTGAAGATTTTAAAACTATTCATGGCAAAGAGCGAAACTCACTTGCCTATTGTTATGTACGCATAATGCCACTCTGACTTTCGAAATTGAATTGATTCCTTGACATCTAATATTTGCCAAGTTACAATATAAGCAGTACTCCTTGAGGCTCTATCGATAAAGTTCAACCCTGTCCGCACAAGACACAAGGCACGTGCATGACGTGAGACTGGAATTAATTGTTCACTATTGGCATAAAAGCGCCCCCACAATTATAGGATACAGTAATCTGTTGTATTGTGTGGTTATACTTAAACATTTGACAAGGAACAATGGTACATCAATGGATTACGTTATGTAGCCAGCAATAATTGATGAGTCTGGTCTGAAGGTCTTCTCTAGACCTTGCATGTCACTCCTACACATGTACATGTACAGCAATTAAATCTACAATATATAATGTGCGATTGTTCAGCGATATTGGTATCCATCCATCAAAGATCAAGATCCATTTTTATCTCGCCTTACGAAGTAAAGGGGAGATATTGTGAGGGGGAAAGAGGATGTCGGTGTCGGTTGTCGATGTCGGTGTCCCCTGCCTGGAAATGATAAGGTTTTTGGTTCAGATTAAAAAATTAAAAAATTAAAATTAAAAAAAAATCTAGAAAAATTAGAAAAAATATTTAAAAAAATATGGGGGGTGGGTACATGTATGCCATCTGGGGGTACTACCCCTGGGGTGCTCCAATGTTAAAATCCCTATGATAGAGTTTTGCGTTTAGCTGAAGTGCACATGTACATCTGTACTTAGAAAGTTTGTTGCAGTTGTCAGCTGTCATTGGATGATTATGAAACTTGGTACACATGTTTCTTATGATTAGAGGATGTACCTGTGCTATTTTTGAGAAGAAATATTAATTTTTCTCCGAGTTTTCTGTTTAGGTAAATTGTACATGTAGACCTCTACATGTATACATGTACATGTACATGTACATGGTAAGTTTGCTGCAGTTGTCAGCTCTAATTGGATGATTATGAAACTTGGTACACATGTTTTTTATGATTGGAGGATGTACGTGTGCTATTTTTGAGATGAAATATTAATTTTTCTCCAAATTATGGCAAATGATTGAGTTTTGCGTTTAGCTGAAGTGCACATGTACATCTGTACACCACAGTTTGCTGCAGTTGTCAGCTGTCATTGAATGATTATGAAACTTGGTACACAGGTTTCTTATGATTAGAGAATGTACCTGTGCTATTTAGGAGATGAAATATTAATTTTTGTACAAATTTTGAGGGTTTTGTCTAAGTAATCTGCCAATAATAATGTACATGTATATACATGTACACCTGTACATGGAAAGTTTTCTGAAGCTGTCAACTTTCATTGGATGAGTTTGACACTTGCTACCCAAGTTCAATGTGATTCGAGGCTGTGCATGTGCTATTTAAGAAATATGACATTAAATATGAATTTTTGTCCTAATTATTGCAGTTTAGACTTTGATAAGGTTTTTGTTGGGCAAAAATTTACATGTAGATCTGTACATGGAAAGTTTGTTGAACCTTTCGTGGGATGATTATAAAACTTGGTGGACATGTTTCATGTTTTCCTAGGTCACAGCTCTCCCGCAGTAATCCCACATGGGACTGACCTATCCAGCAGTATTCCCAAATGGCACTGGCCTATCCAGCAGTAATGCCACACAGGACTGACCTATCCAGCAGTAATCCCATACAGAACTCAACTATCCAGCAGTAATCCCAGACCAGACTGGTCTATCCAGCAGTAATCCCATTTGGGACTGGCCTATCCAGCAGTAATCTCACACAGAGCTGACCTATCCAGCAGTAATCCCAAATGGCACTGGCCTATCCAGCAGTAATGCCACACGGGATTGACCTATCCAGCATTAATCCCATACCGGACTGGCCTATCCAGCAGTAATCCCACATGGGACTGGCCTATCCAGCAGTAATCCACACGGGACTGGCCTATGCAGCAGTAATCTCACACGGGACTGACCTATCCAGAAGTAATATGACACTGGACTGCAATATGCAGCAGTAATCCCACATGGCACTGACCTATCCAGCCATAATACCTATCCCGCTGTAATCCCACACAGGTTTAGCCTATCCAGCAGTAATCCCACATGGGACTGGCCTCCCCAGCCGTAATCCCACACAGGATTGCTGTATGCAGCAGTAATCCCACACTGGACTGCCTATGCAGCAGTAATCCCACACGGGACTGTCCTATCCAGCATTAATCCCATATGAGACTCATCTATCCAGCAGTAATAATCCCACTTGGGACTGGACTATCCAGCAGTAATCCCACTTGGACTGGACTATCCAGCAGTATCCCACAGGGGACTGGTCTATCCATCAGTAATAACACATGGGACTGGTCCATCCAGCAGTAATCCTACACAGGACTGGCCTATCCAGCAGTAATCTCACATGGGACTGACCTATCCAGCAGTAATCTCACACTGGACTGCCCTATGCACCAGTAATCCGATGGCACTGACTTATCCATCCTACATGGGATTAACTTATATGCCAGTAATCCCACATGGGACTGATGTTATTGTCTGTTCCAGATAATCTATTCCAGACATTATTGTCTGTACCACATCACCTATTCCAGACCTTATTGTTTGCTCTACATGTATGCTTTCAATACTGCTGCACCTTCGGCGGATGACCCCGCAAGGCGAGATGTTGGGGTTCTGAGAACGCTTGTTTCACAGGTCTTCCATTTTCAGGTGGATGATAGACCCAAAAGATGAGTCCTCCCACAGGCCCTATTCATCAGCCCAGTTAAAAGTTTTTGTGAAAATGCTTTTGATATGACATTTCTTCATTTAATTCTGATTCAAAGTTTTGCCCCGTCACACCGACAGGTACACCGACACGTGATTTGGCATAAATTTGAGATTCATACTTTCCACTATGCGTACAGAATTGGGGAATTTTTAACTACAGTAAGTCTCCTAAGTATTTGCAACCCTAAGTCTGTTCGAAAATGCTCACTTTTCACCAGGTCGCATGACCTTTGTTCCCTGATTAATTGAAAACTAGGCATTTGCATCAAATCCATGATCCTAAAGTAGACAAAAAACATTGTGGATTGGGATTGAGAATATTGCGGGTTGAGAAGTTACACGATGGAAATTACAATGCATATAATAAGGGAAGTGGGAAGAGGTGCCGGCATACTGACAGAGCCACATGACTCCACAGTATAGTCTTCTGGTTAACCTATTCTAAAGCACATACATGTACCAAGAATCTAACGATTCATGATATGTGTTGTATCTCCGGTACACTTTTATTGTACCTGTTCATGTGGCAACTTGGATGACATGACCACACGACCTCTAGCACCGGCATAAGCGGTATTAGATACAAATCTAGAGAGCTGTGATGAAAATGCTCTGACAACTCGTATATTGATAATTGGTGAGCTGTGTCGCTGTGACCACTCGTACACTGGGGATTGGTGAGCTGTATCGTCGTCAGATGAAAAATGACGGTCGACAAGTTGACAAAGCTGTGAATCAAATAAATCTGATGAACATCATAAAATGAATAATATTATTGTGAACATAACAAAATGAAGGTCAAAGTTAACTTTCATTCGGCCTTAACATGCTTAAGGGGTTTGTGTTGTGAGTGTTGTTGTTACAGAGCATTTTTGGAAAAAGCTGGAAAGCATATGTCTGTAGATAATGACAATGCATGTGTAGCGCAGTTACATTGTTTAAAAGTCAAATAATGAGGCTGAGCATGCAAGTATGAAACACAACAATAACAGAAAACTTTACTATTAAACTTTGTCACTTGTGCACCATCTGAATTTTGCACAATATGGAAGATGCTTCTTCAAAATAGGAAAAGAAACTGAAAGGTTAACCTACAAATATGGTATAAAAGGCGATTAATTTTTAACCATACACTTGACAATGACAATTTCCTACATTTATCTTTATTTACCAGTTGAAGATACATTTCGGAAATATTCAGGAGCTAATGGTCCCAAACCCTGATGACGTATTATGTTTCTCTCAGTCGCGTGATGAATTGTACATTCATTCATCTGCATGACACGTGACTTGAACACTTATCCAGAAATCTAACATCGCTGATGTAATACGAAACCATGTAAATTGTCATTGTCAATGCAAAGTACATGTGCCGCAAGACGTGAAGTCCTAAATGTAACCCGATACACCTAATTGAAACTTGCTCTTCCCACAGTACCAGCCCATGGAACTCGCACTGGCAATTAAGTTGATGTCATGTTACATGTGGGAGGTGACCGGCTAATTGAATTGTATTAAGATTCCCATCAGCCATTTAATTGTCATGGATGTTGGGGGCCTGCATTGCATCAAGGGATAGAAGTGGGATTTTATTGTCATTGATGTAGGGGGTCTACGTCATCAGGTGTCAGGACAATTGCACTGCACATGCATTAATCTTCAACTATGCGCTTTCAGCATTTTCCAAATCACTATATGAAACAACAACAACGATGCTCGCATCACTATCAACCTCACAAACCACAAAGTTGTGCCAGGATTTGCATGTCAGTTCACCCATTGGTAGGACAGGGCAGAACTTTGTCTAAGAATTATATAGGAAAATGTCCATTGAAATCAGTCTTGTTTGGGATAAACCTTGTAATCCATCGTAATCAATTCCTAACCAGGTCTACCAATCGGTCAAATGATCAGTAATAACCAGGCCTATCATCAGCCCAGTAATCAGTCATAACCAGGCCTATCAGTCAGACCAGTAATCAGTCCTAGCCAAGCCTATATAAGTCAGTCCAGTAATCAGGCGTATCAGCCAGTCCAGTAATCAGCCATAGCCAGTCTTCCCAATTAAGCTGTCCTATCAAGACCTATCAATCTGCCCAGTTATCAGTCTTAACCAGGCCTATCAATCAGTCGATCCAGAAATCAGTCCTAACCAGGCCTATCAATATGCCCAGTAATCAGTCCTAACCAGGCCTATCAATCAGTCCAGTAATCAGTCCTAACCAGGCCTATCAATCTGCCCAGTAATCAGTCCTAACCAGGCCTATCAATCAGTCCCAATAATCAGTCCTAACCAGACCTATCAATCTGCCCAATAATCAGTCCTAACCAGGCCTATCAATCAGTGCAGTAATCATCCCTAGCCAGACCTATCAATCTGCCCAGTAATCAGTCCTAACCAGGCCTATCAATCAGTGCAGTAATCAGCCCTAGACAGGCCTATCAATCTGCCCAGTAATCAGTTCTAACCAGGCCTATCAATCAGTGCAGTAATCAGCCCTAGACAGGCCTATCAATCTGCCAAGTAATCCGTTCTAACCAGGCCTATCAATCTGCCCAGTGATCAGCCCTAGCCAGCCTTTCAATCTGCCCAGTAATCAGTCCTAACCAGGCCTATCAATCTGCCCAGTAATCAGTCCTAACCAGGCCTATCAATCAGTCCAGTAATCATCCCTAGCCAGACCTATCAATATGCCCAGTAATCAGTCCTAACCAGGCCTATCAATCAGTGCAGTAATCAGCCCTAACCAGGCCTATCAATCTGCCCAGTGATCAGCCCTAGCCAGCCTTTCAATCTGCCCAGTAATCAGTCCTAATCAGGCCTATCAATCTGCCCAGTAATCAGTCCTAACCAGGCCTATCAATCTGCCCAGTAATCAGTCCTAACCAGGCCTATCAATCAGTGCAGTAATCATCCCTAGCCAGACCTATCAATCTGCCCAGTAATCAGCCCTAACCAGGCCTATCAATCAGTGCAGTAATCAGCCCTAGACAGGCCTATCAATCTGCCAAGTAATCAGTTTTAACCAGGCCTATCAATCAGTGCAGTAATCAGCCCTAACCAGGTCTATCAATCTGCCCAGTGATCAGCCCTAGCCAGGCCTATCAATCTGCCCAGTAATCAGTCCTAACCAGGCCCATAAATATGCCCAGTAAACTGTCCTTACCAGGGCATTGTCCAAATGCAAGGCCTAGTTTCCATGATCACTGGAACTAAATGCTGTTGAATTTGACGCGAAATAAATGGTTTTAATTACAAAGGCCCCTTGTATTGAATTGCCCATTGGGATGGTGATTTTCATGGTGAAAGTCCGTAGTACAGTAGCTGTTCAAGTGATGTGGCTTTATCCTTCACTAGGTCTGGTACTTTTTGATATACATGCTAATTCCCCCCAAGTGTATTAAAGTCGGTCATCGATTTGTGAACAGTGAAGTCACAAATGCGTTGAGCTATCCCCAATCATCATAACAGACTTCTATATATAGAACCATCCATATTCATGCATTTGGTCGGTCATCTCTGCTATGTCCTGATCACGTGATGGTATTTCAAGATCTGCTACTATCTGGAAGAAACTGTATCTCAAGCTCTATAAGAAGAGGTGAGGACGATTTTCTTTACGCCCAATTGCAGTCCATCGCTAAGATTTCCCAAGAGGGGGTGCGAATTTAGAACTCCATAACACACACCGTGTCACGGGAAGGCACACTATTATAAAAGCTGTTCTGGATGTACATGTAGCTTTAACAACTGAGGGTTTGCTATTCTATCACCTCCTGTTTTACAGTGTATTCATGTATGGGAATCCCTTCAATAATTCAATCACAAGAATTGGAATTTTCCACCATAATACATGACAGTGTGACTAACGTCACAGGACCTACAAACTAGGGTAGGCATTAGGACTCTGGCGCAAACTGAACTCTTGGAAATCCCCCCCGTTGAAATCCTGCCTATATTAAGATGGGCACTGCCCAAGTCAGATTCACCAGTGATTTTCATCAAAAATCACCAGAAATTTTCATCAAAAGTAGGTTAGCTCAGAAGTTGCTGCTAACAGTCCCCTAATGCACCTTCATGCCAAAAAATCAAGGTTCTAACGTCGACGGTTCTCCTTATTTTGCCGACGAAAGGATTCGGATGGACTCGCTCACTCATTACCGGACAATTTGCAAATGAGAGCCTACTTCGCAGGAAAAAATTCAAACAAAAAAAAGACAAATGGTCTACAGTAAAATTTTGGATGAGAATGATTGGGTGGCAAATTGAATTGTCTACAAATTTGAGATTGATTGAATTATGATGTGGTTGAGGAATTGCTGTATTTCTGATTTTTTTGCCGGAGTCGCCTCTGAAGGTGTAGTGTCTCCTTGAATTGGCGTAAATGATGATGATAGTTACATGTATATTGCATATCACCCAGTATTCCCATATCTCCACAGTCCACATTTTACGGGTTACAGCATGGGGTTAGAAATTGATTTTAGCTTTCACAGAGAGTTTATCTCCGTAAATCCTGGCCATTTTTCGAGCAATAGAATCAGACCTTTTACCCTGATTTTCCAGTTTAAGTAATAGAATTCTGGAATGAAAGTCCTTGTGTTGACCATCATATATTCACATACCTGCAAACCCCCCCCCCCCCACCACCACCATCCTGGAATGGGTTCTTTCCAGATTTGTTATGTGGGTATCTTGCCTGAAGATCTCTTTCGGAATTTCATGCCAATCCACCTGCAGTTTGTGCCAGCCGAATTTTCCTTTCAGGACAAATTTGGTAATTGCGAGTACCTTGGATGCCATCAATGCTTTATTGTCCCCGACACCCGAAGGGCTAGATAGGCACTAGTATTAGGGTTCATTTGTCTGTGCATCTGTCCGACTTCGTTTCCAGACAATAACTTCTGAAAAACAGAAGGATTCTTTTCAAATTTAGTACATGTATATGGGTACCTCATCTCAAGATCTCACTTGGGATTGTTTTTCATGTCGATTCACATATAGGTTGCTCCACCTGGTGGTCATTTAAAAAAAATTTCCCCGGACAATGGCTTCTGAAAACCTGAACGGGTTCTTTCCAAATTTGTTATACATGTATGTGGGTATCTTGCCTCAAGATCTCATTTGGGATTTCATGCCGATCCACCTGTTGGTTGTGCCAGCTGAATTTTCCATTCAGAACAAATTTGGTAATTGTGGGTATCTTGCCGCAGGTTCTCACTTTTGCATTGCTTTCCATGCCAGGTACTGAACATTACAATTCAAGCCAAATCACTTTTTTCTGTGTCTGGCATGTCTGGGGACTCCAACCTCTCAGGTTTTCATTCCAGACAAAAGTTGACTGCGACTAACCTTTGCCCCAATTGGTGCAGATTTATTCTGGCTGTACGACGAATGTTACCGTACGTCGCATAGTGTAACCATGCAGGCTCCATCCTTTGTATGTAGCTGTATTATCCTCTGAAATTACTAGACAATATGTGAAAGATGTGTTTCAGATGTGACACCCCACTCTCTTGACTAGAGTGATTCTGTTAAGTCACTTTGAATAGTGCCGAACAGTGCTATCCGACAAACTCTGACCCCCAGGACGAGGACCAATTGCACAAATAGCAGTACATATTTGGGGCATGTTTTTGGGGGTTTTTTCGCACACAACTTCAGTGTCTTGGAATGGCAAGATTATGTCTGCGTTGCAATCTCAATGCAGTCGGTCAAACTGTGACCATGGCTGTACTGCCATTGGGGCACAAAGCTTTATATATCCATTCTCTTGTAAGGTTATAACTAGGTTGCCCAGAACAAAAAAAAAAAATGTTGTTTACATGTATTATAATAAAGGCAAAAGAAATGCCACTTGTTTCTGGTCAGGGTGTTGACCACTTTATAGCATGCACCTTCACCCGGGCCCCATTTGTTCCGAAAAATTTCTACATCTTAAGTCCATAGATCAAGACGGGTGAGTTTATACTGTACTTAATCTCACCATCTCTTCCCAGAAATTGCTAAATGCTGCGCAGGTCTGAAAAGCGTGCAATATTGTAGGTACATGTATAGATCTAAATGTAACACATTTACATGTATGCATTATATTCCAAACTGCTCGTCATTGACACGATTGAGGACAAATATTCCTTGAGCAGGCCTAAATTTTGTTTTGTGATGGGGTTCACCAGCTCGAACCGACGCCAGGTGACTACATGTATCAAGAGGTAAATGGCGCATGCCCATGTTCTTTTTGTGGACGTCACAAAGGCAACGTCATAATGTAACGACGTTATATTTGTTCGTTTTATGACGCCACATCTTCTTTACTTGTTGGAGCACTGGCGCCGCCTAGTGTGGCTGGCTATCTTCATTGACCAGCAGAAGAAATATATTATGCATGTGTTGTCCGTCATTATGAAATTTCCCTGGTCTTGCGGAAGTTATATCAACTCTACATTACATGTACCTTCTGATGTAATGGGAGATTTATAGTTTACAATATCATATCATAAAGGGATATAAAATCTGCCAATATTCATGATTGCTTTGAAGCTTGTTATTTGATGTCCTTGGAAACTAGTGTAAGATAAGGACGTCATGTTTGGACAGACCCGAGTTTTACAGTCAACATCGTATATATAAAGCATGTAATAAGGAAGGTTCTAGTGGCTTCTTCGCGATAGACAGAAAATCAATTAAAAACATGATTAAGATCATCGGCATACTCTCACGTCGCCGATCTTTACAGGGCTTCCTTTGAAACCAATAAATAACAACTATGCAATAATGATAGTCCGGTTTGGGAGATCTCACTCTCTATTAAAAATGGAGGTGAAAAAAGGTTATTTTTCCTTAAAGATGTAATCAGCCTCAAATCTGGGCTGAAATCGATGTCTCTCAAACTCAGCGAAAGTGACATATGTTACAACAGGTACAAAATGAAACACATTTGACCACAAAAAAACTAAACTTGTTTCTACCATTCACGAGAAAATAGAAGGAGTCGATCTTTAAAAATAAACAGCATGGCATGCCGTTTATTTTCCCATGGCCCTGTCAACCAGCGTATACACGTGTGGTGCATTCTACCAACGTATGCTATGCGACATCACCGAACCGTAGGCACGAGCCATGACGTTAGCCCATGGCTGCAGCAGTGCTGCATTCAAATTCGTGAGCGTCGCTACGTCACTCAAACATCACGCAGTGACGTCATTTTCCTCTCCGCGTACAACACACACTCAACGGCGAGACAGAAAAGCCGTCGAAGCGGGCAGAGTTCCAAATTTCTCTGACAAGATATTCATGCATTCGTTGTATATGACGATCCCACTATCATCAAATATAATACATATGATGCTTTGGTAATCTTCCCTGCTGAAAAAGTGCACAGGGGAGAGTTTACAAAATCCATTCATTTTGAGGCTGATTACATCTTTAATAATTTTGATTCCTTCTTCAAAACTTCAGGCAGGTTTTTTAATTTGCCACCTGAAGAAGCAATCAATGTTGTTTCAATAGCATGACAAATAGTTGGCATATTCCATATTAGATAGACGACAGTTTACTATCTGATAATGGGAATATATTATGACTGTATGTGCCTCAAGAGGATTTTGCTGAATTTGTAAATGTAAAACTGATTTTTTTTTAAGTAAATACAAACTTTTTTTTTACCTCCATTTTAGAGAGTGGGATGTTAGACAAGATTGTATATCGCGATCATGGTTTTTGTCGCTAAATTTTCTTGCCCATGTGATATCTTCATTACCAGGCTATGGATATAGTTTGTCCTATGGGACAAAGAAGAACCCTAATTATTTTTAGGAAGGAATTCTTTAAAAAAAAAAGGAAAATGTACTGTTCGATTTTTCCAGGTTAGGATTGGTACCAAACTTTCACTATACCATGGATGTCCATGGGGCAAAGAAGAACTCTATTTCCATATTTAACCAAAAGTTCAAAGGTCAAGTTCACTTAGGCCTGAAAATCTTCTGTTCCATGCTATGAAATGTATGTATACATGTACCTTGCCTTTGGGTCACTTTGGCCAGGAAATATGCACCACCTCCTCCAAAATAAATAAATAAACCAGCAACAAAATTTACATGATTTCTTCCAGGAATCTTGACTATATGGACCATAATATATTTCTTGTGAACGATTAAATATCCCCTCTCCCTACTCCCCTTCGTTGCATTTGTAATATTTTAATTAAATGCTCCCTCGTCACTAAAAGGCCCATTTCCTCAGCACTCGATGCAAATGATCTACGCGTTACTAGCATATTACCACAGCAGATGACATGACGGTGTGAATGGGTTGAAATGGCCCTGGTTCTAATTTCATTCCACATCAAAAATATTATTCTGATGTCACCTTGATCAGACGCATGCTTTGAGTACTGCACCATTGAATAACGTGAGAGCTATTTTTCAGATGTGGTTATCGCTGTCCAAACATGTGTTGTTGAAATGGGCCAGATGATATGTCGGTGGGTTCCTACATGTGGTATCCATTTCTAATTCACTTGTCATTTCTGGGTATGAATATCAGCTGGGTGACCTACTTCCTAATGATTCAGGGCATGATTGCACGCAAAAAAATTTAAGTGATCACTTTCACATAACGCATGCAAAACAGAATCTAGGAGAGTGCTCAGCTCTTGCCGATTTTGCAAACACGAGAGAGTGTTACAAGTAGGTATCCCAGCCCCTCCAGTTCCCAGTTCTCCTTTGTGATGTAGTTTAAAAATTGGCACTCTTCCCGTCAGTCCATATATATACAGGTAGGCCTGCATCATCTGTCATTGGAACCTCACATAATGAATAAAGCAACGAATTGTGCTGGGAGGAAGGAATTGGGTCAGCACGGCAGCTAGCACTCGGCTGACTCCATTTCCCTGCTGATTGGTGCCTGGACTTTCCAATTGATGGCAAAGGAGTCGTGGGAATATGTTTTCCCGGTGCCAACCATGACTGTCCGCTAAAAAATATATACCCTCGAATGACAATATCTTGACAAAGGCAATTGTATAGGACTCTCCCCTTCCATGCACTCCGCTTAACTCAATTTGCTAGCCTTCCAATTGACAATAGTAATGGCCTATTATGTTGCTGGCGCTTTGATAAGCCCACTTGACCTCGTTTTCTCTCTACATAACCTCAAGGTTTTTCCAGGGAATTGCTTGGGGGCTAAGGTCATGATTGTCGCTTGATTGTGTAAGGGTTGCATGCGGACTGTCTAGAAGCGAAATCTGTAGGCAAAATTGAAACCTTCTGCCAATAGCCGCTGCCAGTTTAGCCGTGTCCTAGTATTATCGCTACAAGTTGGACTCTAGTTGTACCTTTCACGAGATAAGTGGCAATTAATATGATACACATAAATGACATATCGTATGTAATTATTCTATTTAGAGGTCAAAACACAGACGATATGTCAATGGGGAAACAAATTGGCAAATTGCACTATCATGCGCTAAGTGAATGTTATCACAGCTATAACATACATGTAATAGGCTACAGCATAATTGCGTCTATAGACCTGTATTTACTCAGCATTTATGTGTAATTTAGTGGTATCCAGTAATCTCCAACTGGTCAAACCGAGGGTATTTGCCCCTGCATTTAATACTCCTAGAGCTTCCATGACTAGAGCTTCTAGACGGCCTGTTGCACTATGGCTCCATGTGGTCCCCAAACTAGTAAAATTCTAAATCATGCCTTGATTGTGATACACATCTGATGTTGATCTCTTGACCATTGAAAGCTAAAGCTTACCTTAAGTTCAAAATTTTCAGCAGTTTTTTACCCCCCGGTCATTTCAGCCTCGGGGTATTGTCATCACCATGTACGTCCGTCCGTCCATTATCACATTTTAGGCAAAACCGCTTGAGACACAACCACCAAATTTTGAACACTTATTTATCTAGTTTTAAGTCAGATATCTATCAAAAGTGACTCCCCTTGGCCCATATTTTACAGAGTTATGCCCCTTTACAGATATATTAAATTTTATTTCTGTCCCATATGCTTGAATGTAACCAACTATATCTGCAGAACTGTGTCGATACAGCTATTATATTTTGGAAACTTATTTATAATGTATTCTAGAAGCCAACAAAAAATTGCTTGCCTCTGCCCTTACTTTACAGAGTTATGCCCCTTTTCGGGTGCAATTATCTCTGATTTTGTGATATATGCTTGAATGTAACCAGTTAAAAAAATTAACTGTGTTTGGTACAGCTACCAAATTAGATGCCTGCAGAAAAATGAGTTGTCTCGGCCCATATTTTATGGAGTTATGCCCCTTTCGGATGTAATAATCTCCGATTTTGTGATCTGTATTTGACTGTACAAGTTATATCTGCAGATCCGTGTTCGGTACAGCTGCTAAATTTTGAAAACTTATTTATCCAGTTGTATTCTAGAAGCATACAAAAAAAATTGTCTCGACCCTTTATATTTTATGGAGTTATGCTCTTTTTCCGGTGTACTAATCTTGGATATGCTTGAATGTAACCAGTTTTATCTGAAGAACTGTGCTCAAAACAGCTACCGGTACCAAACTTATTTATCTACTTGCATTGTACAAGCCTACAAAAAATTATTCGTCTCGGCCCTTATTTTACAGAGTTATGACCCTTTTTTGTGTATTAATCTAGATATGATTTTGTGATATATATTCTTGAATGTAGCTGTTATATCTGCAGAATTGATAATATTCTCTAAAAAGAACAATTCTGGGTGATTAGTATAGCCATAATATGTTGCACATTCTCAGCATATTTCTCATTTGCTTCGGGGAAGCCGAGGGGTTTTGTGAGTCTCACCCTCATGTTCTCCTTCTGGTTCACCCTGCCTAAAACTAATTCATCTAAGTTCTGTGCCCGCCCCGTGGGGCTTCCGGGGATTGACCTGGGATGTCGTTGTGTATACTGCAGGTCATGGTTAGATTAGGCTTCAGCTCCTCAGACAGCTTGTCGTAAGAGGTGACTAACTGAGGCACCCGTGTGGTTCCCGGGTGTGAAAAGGAATAGGACCCCGCCCGTGTGGTTCCCGGGTGTGAAAAGGAATCGGGCCAAAAGTCGTGATATGACTGAAATATAGTTCAAAGCGACGTTAAATCATATTCACTCACTCTTTCTGTGCACAAATAAGCTAACATGTATATGTATAATTTAAATCCCTGAATTTGTAAATCTAGGAGAGAATTTAATGACTAACCACAACTTTATGGATCATAAGAGTCAAGGATTTCATGACGAGTGGGAACTTCAGGGGTCAAGATGTTCAGTCGTTCACTCGTTTTTACGACCAGAAAAATCTGCCGACAAGTAAAATTGAAGCCCAGGTCATCCTCCTGACGATCACAAAAAATTGGCTTCCGTAGAAACAAACTGTCAATATCATGGATTTGGCAGAATTGTTAAAAATGTTTGTTCATCTTTCCCGCTGACAGCCCAACTTCGCTGCCGGTCGGCCATGTTTGCTACTTGTGTGGATGCTGGTGTGAAATGGTCCTATGCGGATACAATACAATACAATATGTCGCCACGAGTGACCTCCCTTCCTTTCCTAACTTCAGGCTATGCCAGCATTAGTTCCCTAGGAACAATTCCACTCATGCACTTTCTCTTACAACATCAACAACAACACGAACTTTCCATGGCTGACAGCACATGTTTTTTTACATCATGAATTGTCTAGTTGGAGTGATGCACAAAACGACCAGTACTTCAATGAAAGTTTATCACTTTCAAGATTCATGAAGGCAAAACAGATCTTCATTCCTGGTTACATTTTGATAATGAAAGTAACAAAACGTCCTGTGAGGTTTGTCTTGAAATTGACAATTCTATGTGCACCTATTACATTTAATTTGATACATCACCATAACCCCAAGAGAAAATGATCTTGTATTATAATATTATGCCGGCATGAGGATGTGCAAGATAATATTCTCAACTGTTTTTCTGTTTGTTTTGTTTTGTTTTCCTTTCAACTTTACGACCTGAAAATGGAATTTGGCAGCAGTAAAAAAAAAAAAATGAAACACTCCATTAAGATTACAGGTTGAAGGTAATGGATGACCTCAATCTCACTGGGATGACCTCAGTTTTTGACGAGGTCATGGATGACCTGGAAATTTGGAACATTTTGACCCCTGCACTTCATGTAGATGAATATTATAATCCCCCTAAGAATTCAATCACAGGAAGTGAAATTTCCTACTATAAAATCTGGGGGTGATCAAATTTATTAGAACAAGTTGACTAAATGGTCCAAAATCATGCAGACATTGCTATTTCATTGATTTTAGAGAGTGATTAAATTTATTAGAACACAGCCAATTGAATTCTGTGGGTGATACAATATTGATAGGGGGATTGAATTATTAGAGGGAATACTGTGCATTTTTTTGTGCCTTCATCGGACGACGGTACGAACCACATTTTTCACACGCAAATAATCTGAGAAACTGGCTCCATGTACATATAAACATGTGGTTTGTGTGTGGAATTACTCCGACCAGAATGCTTAATCAATTCCGCTACTAGCATTGTGTAGGTGGTAACTCGTACGAACATACGTTTCTCCATTCACGGATCATGTAGAAGCGGATGGATGAAGGGCGTGGGAACAATTAAATGGCCGATTCCGACATCCTGAGGGGAGAACTGATGACTAAAGCACCTCTAGCATGTCATAATCATGGATGAGTAGGGATCGGGTCGGGAGATCCCTGCAATTAGCGATATGGTTTAGGTTTATATATAGAGACGTAGATAAAAAAGGAGGCTGGGTCCATCACGCCCATGAGGAATAGACATTCGCTATATTGATTGGGACTTCATTAAGCAAATGAACATACACTCTCCACGTCATTCATGAGTTCGGCCTTCAGTACGCCTGGTGTAGCAGCGTTTTATGGATCGGTTGTGAGTGGCCGGGGTTTCTGGGCCCTCTGGCGGCATGCTCGACAGTCCACGAACATATACATGCAGATATGTATGTTTAGTTGCAGGCTGTATTTGAGAGAATGTGACATTTCCTATCCGTTGTGGCTCCCAGAATCAATGTTGGTTGGGGAGCTCCTTGAAATTAGGGCACGAGTTCCTTGATAGGAATGGCATGTGCCAGTTATCCAAATGGGATACACCATGCCCATTTTAGTGTTCTGATCTGGATGGAGAGGAGTTCCAATTGGAATGGCATATATGCCATTCCCCTCATGCAATTTCAGCATGGTATGGCATAAGCCATCCTTTGTCTGCCGAGTTCCAAAAAGTATGCCATGAAGTCCCTTGGAGTTCCAACTCGGTGCACCATGCCTCTCTGTTTGGAATGCCTTGCAGTTCCTAGCATGGCCCAATTTCAAGAAGCTCCCTTGAGCTCTGAGCTGCTGGATTATAAACTTGATGGTTCCTATAATTTTGGTGTGACTGTCTTCACAGAAATTTAAATTAATTTTAACATACATGTATTTCAATCACATAAGATTTTGATAATTCAAATTGATCGTCTTCAAATTTGTTGTTCCCTTCATCTTCTGAGGTATTAATATATTGTTTCATCCTTCAAAATTCTGCGGAATTGACATATAATATTCTCATCAGAACGACGTACATGTACCTTAATTTCCATCACAATAATTGTTCCCATCTCCATATCCTGGGCATCACGAATGTGTGAAAGTTTATCAGTTACTTGTCGACTGGCGTTGGTTCTCTCGGTGTATTCTGGCATCTTCTTCAACGATTCAAACTGGCTGTCAGTCATGCTCTTGAGCACGACAACATTCATTACATAAATACAACTTGCTACAATACAACTACATGTACATAAATCCAAGTTTGTGAAATTTGCACCACACTATCAACAGGTGGTTCAGTTTTATATATTTATTGGAATTAAAGACAGAAACTATATGAGAGGACTCACTAATGAATCGCTTACTGATTATATTTCTACCAGCTATTGCTAAATTTAGACCAGCAGGGGTCAAGGCTGAATGTAATTGAAGAGCCAATCAGATTGTGAGAAAAATAGATTGATGGAAGATCAAAACACAGGTCATACTGCAATAGCCAATCAAGATCATCCTGTTCATAATGTTTGACGGACCGACTATAAAGTTCGTTAACTGTTATATTAACAGCTAATACGGGCCTACCTTTGTATTTGAAATTATAACTCTCGTGGTGCTAACAAAGCCTTTTCTCATCCCCTCATAATCGGACATTGTTTCCACAAGTGAGAAAGATGTTTGCTGGTTATTTTGATCGCCTACCACTTGATAACAAGTTGGAAACAACAGGTCACATATTATTGCACTAAGGAATCATCTCGAATATTCAAATGTCATTTTACTTTTCGAATATTCAGAATTTTAACATACTGCGAATGTATTTGACTATTCATTTCAGTTCTACCTATAATATCATGGCGTACGTTCCATTGATTGGTTGAATAGAGTAATTTGCATACCAGAAGTTCCAACAAACGGCCTTGAGATAGGAAGGTCACATCCAATGAGATTGTCCAGAAATCAGCAGAATTTCAGCACAACAGATCGTCAGAATTGTGCTTTGCATGTACAGTAACACTTGTTTTCTGTGTGCCAGAGTGATTGTCTCACTGTACTGCAGAAATCAGCATATTTTCAGCACACTTTCAGCACAATGAACGGACTGCCAGAATTGTGCTTTGCATGTAATGTACAATGTGGAGTATTCGTATGCTGAAGCACTGCTGTTTACTGTTCTAGGTTTGCCCAATGTCAGCTCCCTCGCAGTCAAAGAGGTGGAACGGCTTAGAGCTGACCTCAGAAAAGGTAATGATGTCATGTCCGTAATCTCTGGTCTCAACATTGTATGTGTGTTGCTTTGTTATACTTGTCGTGCTTGTTTTGTTCATGTGTAGGCTACTGCGGGGTGTATCAAAATGTTCGGAGTATTACCTCTCTAAAATGAAGGTAAAAAGAGTTCTTGCTTGATAGTCAAGATTATATTGAATGAAGTGACATCTGTCATAGATGACCATGTGCATATTATTGGATGGTATTATAAAAATTAGACTACATTCTTGCACTGGAAACGATATGTAACAATATAAGCTAAAGGTGCCGGAGGATTTTGGAGTGTTTTGATAAATCGAAGTTTTTAAGCGAGACAACCTTTTTAGCCCACCATCACCAGATGGTGGGCTGTCAACCTCCGCCTTTCGTCCGTGGTCAAGATCGTCAGCTCGTCCGTCCGTCGATCAGTCGAGTGGTCCGTCCGTAAAAAGCAATTCTTGTTATCGCGATTTCTCAGGAACTATTGCATGGATCTTTCTCAAATTTGGTACACAGGTTCCCCTTGGGGTCTAGTTGTGCAAGATACCTTTTCTGGTCCGATTCCAAAATCCAATATGGCCGCCAGGCAGCCATCTTGGATTTTCCCATGAAACCTTGTTATCGCGATTTCTCAGGAACTACATGATGAATCTTTCTCAAATTTGGTACACAGGTTCCCCTTGGGGTCTAGTTGTGCAAGATACCTTTTTCTGGTCTGATTCGAAAATCCAATATGGCCACCAGGCAGCCATCTTGGATTTCCCCATGAAACCTTGTTATCGCGATTTCTCAGAAACTACTGCATGGATCTTTCTCAAATTTGGTACACAGGTTCCCCTTGGTGTCTAGTTGTGCAAGAAACCTTTTTTGGTCCGATTCGAAAATCCAATATGGCCACCAGGCAGCCATCTTGGATTTCACCATGAAACCTTGTTATCGCGATTTCTCGGAAACTACTGCATGGATCTTTCTCAAATTTGGTACACAGGTTCCCCTTGGGGTCTAGTTGTGCAAGAAACCTTTTTGGTCCGATTCGAAAATCCAATATGGCCACCAGGCAGCCATCTTGGATTTCCCCATGAAACCTTGTTATCGCGATTTCTCAGGAACTACTGCATGGATCTTTCTCAAATTTGGTACACAGGTTCCCCTTGGGGTCTAGTTGTGCAAAGAAACCTTTTTTGGTCCGATTCGAAAATCCGATATGGCCGCCAGGCAGCCATCTTGGATTTCCCCATGAAACCTTGTTATCGCGATTTCTCAGGAACTACTGCACGGATCTTTCTCAAATTTGGTACACAGGTTCCCCTTGGGGTCTAGTTGTGCAAGAAACCTTTTTTGGTCCGATTCGAAAATCCAATATGGCCACCAGGCAGCCATCTTGAATTTCCCCATGAAACCTATTGTTATCGCGATTTCTCAGGAACTGCTGCATGGATCTTTCTCAAATTTGGTACACAGGTTTCCCTTGGGGTCTAGTTGTGCAAGAAACCTTTTTTGGTCCGATTCGAAAATCCAATATGGCCACCAGGCAGCCATCTTGGATTTCCCCATGAAACATTGTTATCGTGATTTCTCAGGAACTACTGCATGGATCTTTCTCAAATTTGGTACACGGGTTCCCCTTGGGGCCTAGTTGTGCAGATACCTTTTTCGGTCCGATTCGAAAATCCAATATGGCCACCAGGCAGCCATCTTGGATTTCCCTTTGAAATCTTGTTATGCAATTTCTCAGGAACTACTGCATGGATCTTCCTCAAATTTGGCAACCTCGCCACCAGGGGTCGCTCTCCGCTGGAAAATTGGCCGCTCCGACGAACCCCTGGGACCACGGTCGCTGAAAGTGGGTCCCATAATACACTGAAAAATTCTTTCACGTGGCCCCTTCCGGTTCCATTGGAACATATCCTATTCCTTATAAAACGTCAGTCAGGAGTCATCTTAATGGCCAGTGTCATAACGTCAGAATAGAAAATGTTTCGCAAGAATGAATAAAGAGTTCTGGTAGGCTACGTCATTTTTCGGACGCGCTCGTAACATCCATGACGTCGGGACGTTGGCTTAATCTCCACAGATACGCTCTCGCTATGTTCTAAATTCTAGGGTTTTGTGTGCTATCCAATGACCGATCGTACTGCTGAGCGCCGTCCCAGAGCCTAGTAGGGAGGACAGGACCGGATAGCTCTGGTTTCGAGATTGCAAATTTGGTACATTGGTTCCCCTTGGGGTCTAGTTGTGCAAGATACCTCTTCTGGTCCGATTCGAAAATCCAATATGGCCACTAGGCAGCCGTCTTGGATTTCCCCATGAAACTTTATTATCGTCATTTCTCAGGGAGTACTGTATGGATCTTTCTCAAATTTGGTACACAGGTTCCCCTTGGGGTCTAGTTGTGCAACATATCTTTTTCGGTCCGAATCGAAAATCCAATATGTCCATCAGGCAGCCATCTTGGATTTCCCCATGAAACTTTGTTATTGCGATTTCTCAGGAACTACTGCATGGATGGTTCTGAAATTTGGTACACAGGTTCCCTTTGGGGTCTAAGACTTGAAAAATGGAACTTGTTGCTCCCTCGCTTACGCTCAGCATTAAGAGGATAGAACAAGGACTGGTTCGCTCGGTGTCAGTATAATGTGACTGGGTGGGGTGTCATGTCTGTCTACGGCATGATATTTCAGTGGGACAGCACTATAAAATGGCAGCATTAGATCTGCTCTGTTACAAGTAGGTACCCCTGCCCCTGCCCCTCCCCCTCCCCTCCCTTCCCTTCCCCGTCGTGATATAGCTGAAAAAATGTTGAAAGCGACGTTAAACCCTATTCACTCACTCACTCACTCTAGTTGTGCAAGATAGCTTTTTCGGTCCGATTCGAAAATCCAATATGGCCACCAGACAGCCATCTTGGATTTCCCCATGAAACCTTGTTATCGCGATTTCTCAGAAACTACTGCATGGATCTTTCTCAAATTTGGTACACAGGTTCCCCTTGGTGTCTAGTTGTGCAAGAAACCTTTTTTGATCTTGGATTTTCCCATGAAACCTTGTTATCGCGATTTCTCAGGAACTACATGATGAATCTTTCTCAAATTTGGTACACAGGTTCCCCTTGGGGTCTAGTTGTGCAAGATACCTTTTCTTGTCTGATTCGAAAATCCAATATGGCCACCAGGCAGCCATCTTGGATTTCCCCATGAAACCTTGTTATCGCGATTTCTCAGAAACTGCTGCATGGATCTTTCTCAAATTTGGTACACAGGTTCCCCTTGGGGTCTAGGTGTCCAAGATACCTTTTCTGGTCCGATTCGAAAATCCAATATGGCCACCAGGCAGCCATCTTGGATTTCCCCATGAAACCTTGTTATCGCGATTTCTCAGGAACTACTTTATGGATCTTTCTCAAATTTGGCACACAGGTTCCCCTTGGGGTCTAGTTGTGCAAGATACCTTTTTTGGTCCGATTCGAAAATCCAATATGGCCACCAGGCAGCCATCTTGGATTTCCCCATGAAACCTTGTTATCGCGATTTCTCAGGAATTACTGCATGGATCTTTCTCAAATTTGGTACACACGTTCCCCTTGGGGTCTAGTTATGCAAGATACCTTTTCTGGTCCGATTCGAAAATCCAATATGGCCACAAGGCGGGCATCTTGGATTTCCCCATGAAACCTTGTTATCGCGATTTCTCAGGAACTACTGCATGGATCTTTCTCAAATTTGTTACGCAGGTTCCCCTTGGGGTCTAGTTGTGCAAGAAACCTTTTTTGGTCCGATTCGAAAATCCAATATAGCCACCAGGCAGCCATCTTGGATTTCCCCATGAAACCTTGTTATCGCGATTTCTCAGGAACTACTGCATGGATCTTTCTCAAATTTGGTACACAGGTTCCCCTTGGGGTCTAGTTGTGCAAGAAACCTTTTTTGGTCTGATTCGAAAATCCAATATGGCCACCAGGCAACCATCTTGGATTTCACCATGAAACCTTGTTATCGCGATTTCTCATGAACTACTGGATGGATCTTTCTCAAATTTGGTACACAGGTTCCCCTTGAGGTCTAGATGTGCAAGAAACCTTTTCTGGTCCGATTCGAAAATGCAATATGGCCACCAAGCAGCCATCTTGGATTTCCCCATGAAACCTTGTTATCGCGATTTCTCAGGAACTACTGCATTGATCTTTCTCAAATTTGGTACACAGGTTCCCCTTGGGGTCTAGTTGTGCAAGATACCTTTTTTGGTCCAATTCGAAAATCCAATATGGCCACCAGGCAGCCATCTTGGATTTCCCTTTGAAATCTTGTTATTGCAATTTCTCAGGAACTACTGCATGGATCTTCCTCAAATTTGGTACATTGGTTCCCCTTGGGGTCTAGTTGTGCAAGATACCTCTTCTGGTCCGATTCGAAAATCCAATATGGCCACCAGGCAGCCGTCTTGGATTTCCCCATGAAACTTTATTATCGTCATTTCTCAGGGAGTACTGTATGGATCTTTCTCAAATTTGGTACACAGGTTCCCCTTGGGGTCTAGTTGTGCAACATATCTTTTTCGGTCCGAATCGAAAATCCAATATGTCCATCAGGCAGCCATCTTGGATTTCCCCATGAAACTTTGTTATTGCGATTTCTCAGGAACTACTGCATGGATGGTTCTGAAATTTGGTACACAGGTTCCCTTTGGGGTCTAGTTGTGCAAGATAGCTTTTTCGGTCCGATTCGAAAATCCAATATGGCCACCAGGCAGCCATATTGGATTTCCCCATGAAACCTTGTTATCGCGATTTCTCCGGAACTACTGCATGGATCTTTCTGAAATTTCGTACACAGGTTCCCCTTGTGGTCTAGTTGTGCAAGAAACCTTTTTTGGTCCGATTCGAAAATCCAATATGGCCACCAGGCAGCCATCTTGGATTTCACCATGAAACCTTGTTATCGCGATTTCTCGGGAACTACTGCATGGATCGTTCTCAAATTTGGTACACAGGTTCCCCTTGGGGTCTAGTTGTGCAAGAATCCTTTTTTGCTCCGATTCGAAAACCCAATATGGCCACCAGGCAGCCATCTTGAATTTTCCCATGAAACCTATTGTTATCGCGATTTCCCAGGAACTGCTGCATGGATCTTTCTCAAATTTGGTACACAGGTTTCCCTTGGGGTCTAGTTGTGCAAGAAACCTTTTTTGGTCCGATTCGAAAATCCAATATGGCCACCAGGCAGCCATGTTGGATTTCCTCATGAAACATTGTTATCGTGATTTCTCAGGAACTACTGCATGGATCTTTCTCAAATTTGGTACACAGGTTCCCCTTGGGGCCTAGTTGTGCAGATACCTTTTTCGGTCCGATTCGAAAATCCAATATGGCCACCAGGCAGCCATCTTGGATTTCCCCATGAAACCTTGTTATCGCGATTTCTCAGGAACTACTGCATGGATCTTTCTCGAATTTGGTACACATGTTCCCCTTGGGGTCTAGTTGTGCAAGAAACCTTTTTTGGTCTGATTCGAAAATCCAATATGGCCACCAGGCAACCATCTTGGATTTCACCATGAAACCTTGTTATCGCGATTTCTCATGAACTACTGGATGGATCTTTCTCAAATTTGGTACACAGGTTCCCCTTGAGGTCTAGATGTGCAAGAAACCTTTTCTGGTCCGATTCAAAATGCAATATGGCCACCAAGCAGCCATCTTGGATTTCCCCATGAAACCTTGTTATCGCGATTTCTCAGGAACTACTGCATTGATCTTTCTCAAATTTGGTACACAGGTTCCCCTTGGGGTCTAGTTGTGCAAGATACCTTTTTTGGTCCAATTCGAAAATCCAATATGGCCACCAGGCAGCCATCTTGGATTTCCCTTTGAAACCTTGTTATTGCAATTTCTCAGGAACTACTGCATGGATCTTCCTCAAATTTGGTACATTGGTTCCCCTTGGGGTCTAGTTGTGCAAGATACCTCTTCTGGTCCGATTCGAAAATCCAATATGGCCACCAGGCAGCCATCTTGGATTTCCCCATGAAACTTTATTATCGTCATTTCTCAGGGAGTACTGTATGGATCTTTCTCAAATTTGGTACCCAAGTTCCTCTTGGGGTCTAGTTGTGCAATATACCTTTTTCGGTACGAGTCGAAAATCCAATATGTCCATCAGGCAGCCATCTTGGATTTCCCCATGAAACTTTGTTATTGCGATTTCTCAGGAACTACTGCATGGATCTTTCTAAAATTTGGTACACAGGTTCCCCTTGGGGACTAGTTTTGCAAGATATCTTTTTCGGTCCGATTCGAAAAACCAATATGGCCACCATTTTCCCCATGAAACCTTGTTATCGCGATTTCTCAGGAACTACTGCATGGATCTTTCTCGAATTTGGTACACAGGTTCCCCTTGGGATCTAGTTGTGCAAGATACCTTTTTCGGTCCGATTCGAAAAACCAATATGGCCACCAGGCAGCCATCTTGGATTTCCCAATGAAACCTTGTTATCACGATTTCTCAGGAACTACTGCATGGATCTTTCTCAAATTTGGTACACAGGTTCCCCTTGGGGTCTAGTTGTGCAAGATACCTTTTTTGGTCCGATTCGAAAATCCAATATGGTCACCAGGCAGCCATCTTGGATTTCCCTATGAAACCTTGTTATTGCAATTTCTCAGGAAGTACTGTATGGATCTTTCTCAACTTTGGTACACAGGTTCCCCTTAGGGTCTAGTTGTGCAAGATACATTTTTCGGTCCGAATCGAAAATCCAATATGGCCACAAGGCAGCCATCTTGGATTTCTCCATGAAACCTTGTTATCGCGATTTCTCAGGAACTACTGCATGGATCTTTCTAAAATTTGGTACACAGGTTCCCCTTGGGGTCTAGTTTTGCAAGATATCTTTTTCGGTCCGATACAAAAAACCAATATGGCCACCAGGCAGCCATATTGGATTTCCCCATGAAATTTTTTCGTCATTTCTCAGGAAGTACTGCATGGATCTTTCTCAAATTTGGTACACAGGTTCCCCTTGGGGTCTAGTTGTGCAAGATACCTTTCCTGGTCCGATTCGGAAAACCAATATGGCGACCAGGCAGCCATCTTGGATTTCCCCATGAAACCTTATTATCGTCATTTCTCAGGGAGTACTGTATGGATCTTTCTCAAATTTGGTACACAGGTTCCCCTTGGGGTCTAGTTGTGCAACATACCTTTTTCGGTCCGAATCGAAAATCCAATATGTCCATCAGACAGCCATCTTGGATTTCCCCATGAAACTTTGTTATTGCGATTTCTCAGGAACTACTGCATGGATCGTTTTGAAATTTGGTACACAGGTTCCCTTTGGGGTCTAGTTGTGCAAGATAGCTTTTTCGGTCTGATTTGAAAAACCAATATGGCCACCAGGCAGCCATATTGGATTTCCCCATGAAACCTTGTTATCGCGATTTCTCAGGAACTACATGTACTGCATGGATCTTTCTGAAATTTCGTACACAGGTTCCTCTTGGGATCTAGTTGTGCAAGATACCTTTCCTGGTACGATTTGAAAATCCAGTATGGCCACCAGGCAGTCATCTTGGATTTCCCCATGAAACTTTATTGTCATTTCTCAGGAACTACTGCATAGATCTTTCTCAATTTTGGTACACAGGTTCCCCTTAGGGTCCCAATATGCAAGATGCTTTTTTCGGTCCGAATCAAAAATCCAATATGGTCACCAGGCAGCCATCTTAGACTTCGCCATGAAATTTTTTTATCGTGATTTCTCAGGAAGTACTGCCGGGATCTTTCTCAAATTTGATACGCAGGTTCAATTGTGCAAGATACCCTTTTCTGGATCGATTCCAAAATCCAATATGTCCATCAGGCAGCCATCTTGGATTTTCCCATGAAACTTTGTTATTGCGATTTCTCGGGAACTACTGCATGGATCTTTGTTAAATTTGGTACACAGGTTCACCTTGTCGTCTAGTTGTGCAAGATACCTTTTCTGGTCCGATTCGAAAATTCAATATGGCCAACAGGCGGCCATCTTGGATTTTCTCATGCAAATTTGTTATCGTGATTGCTCAGGAAGTACTGCATGGATCTTTCTGAAATTTGGTACACAGGTTGTGCAAGAAACCTTTTTGGGTCTGAATCCAAAATCCAATATGGCCAGAAGGCGGCCATCTTGAATTTCCCCTTGAAACATTGTTACCGTGAATTCTCAGGAAATATTTCATTGATCTTTCTGAAATTTGGTACACAGGTCTGTGTGCCGGCGGGTCGGCTACATGAAGGGGCGTAACTCTTGTGACTCAACGTCTCAACTCGACATGTTTCGATCCAAGAGAGATAATCAGGATTCAGGCACTTTCGAAGTTTCAACATTACTGCGCGGACCAGATCTGTTCAGTATTAAGTAGTGTACCATCTTACTATTTTCGAGCATGGTATCTTAAAAGAGATATCTCAAAATAGTCTGATAAACAGAACAGAATTAGCATTCGTTCTTAATTATAAAATCTTAAGTATGTTTCATAGCTCATGCCAAAGTGTCAAAGAGATTGGTCTTCGCTTCCAGTACCCAATGATGACACGTGCAAAAAAAAAAAAAAAAAAAATACTACGAAACAAAGGCGAAGAATCCTCCGTACATGTACATTCACTTTCAGACTAACTTTGTTCATTTCTCTTGTATTATAACAACCGACATAAGTACATGTACAGTTTCTAGAAATTTTGAAACTCCTGAAACTTAGATTATATCTTGGTGTTTTTCAGTGGCCTTTTCTGATCCTTTTCGCTCAGATTCGAAATTCTGTAAACAAAATTACAAATCAATCGTTTGTTCTTAGTAACAATGGACAAAAGATCCTCTTGTCATTAGCTTAGCTCTTATCGGACAATGGTGGGCGCCAAGATCCTTCAGGATCTCTCGTTCTTATTGTAACATTCTGTGGGGAAACACACATGCTACTCATTTACAGCCTTTAATTATACTTCAGAAACGGGCATTACGAGTCATTACCATATCAAAAAAACTTGACCATACGGAACCCTTATTCAAGAAGTTGAACATTTTAACCATACCCAAGTTGAACCTATACTCATCTCTGCTGTTAGTATATAAGTTTGTTCATTGCCCCCACAAATTACCCATGAGTTCTAGACATTTTTTTATAAAACAATCTTCGGTTCATTCTTATCAAACCAGGGGTCATTCTTTTAATTTACAAAGACCTTTCTACCAAACCAATTTATCTTTCTATACTATTAAAATTATAGGACCTCGTGAGTGGAACAAGTTACCCTCCACAATGAAATCAATTACATCCATGTCTCTATTTAAATCTAAAATCAAATCATACCTAATTGACTACTGACCGATTTTCACAGCAACATTGGAAATGGATTCTAACCTTAGTCTATAATTTTATGCCATCTTCCTTGCAGTTTTATATTATATTAGGGATAGAACAAGCCCCATGGGGTTTTATTCCCGCCATACAATTTTCATTATATATGTTATGTATTTATATCTCTTTCATAAATGGTGAATAAAAATCAAATCAAATCAAATCAAATCATGGGGAAATCCAAGATGGCTGCCTGGTGGCCATATTGGTTTTTCGAATCGGACCGAAAAAAGTATCTTACACAACTAGACCCTAAGGGGAACCGGTCTACCAAATTTGAGAAAGATCCATACAGTACTTCCTGAGAAATGACGATAAAGTTTCATGGGGAAATCCAAGATAGCTGCCTGGTGGCCATATTTGATTTTCGATTCGGACCGAAAAATGTATCTTGCACAACTAGACCCTAAGGGGAACCTGTGTACCAAATTTGAGAAAGATCCATACAGTACTTCCTGAGAAATGACGAAAACAAAGTTTCATGGGGAAATCCAAGGTGGCTGCCTGGCGGCCATATTGGATTTTCGAATCGGAGCAGAAAAGGTATCTTGCACAACTAGACCCCAAGGGGAACCTGTGTACCAAATTTGAGAAAGATCTATGCAGTATTTCCTGAGAAATTGCAATAACAAGGTTTCATAGGGAAATCCAAGATGGCTGCCTGGTGGCCATATCGGATTTTCGAATCGGGCCAGAAAAGGTATCTTGCACAACTAGACCCCAAGGGGAACCTGTGTACCAAATTTGAGAAAGATCTATTCAGTATTTCCTGAGAAATTGCAATAACAAGGTTTCATAGGGAAATCCAAGATGGCTGCCTGGTGGCCATATTGTATTTTCGAATCGGACCAAAAAGGTATCTTGCACAACCAGATCCCAAGGGGAACCTGTGTACCAAATTTGAGAAAGATCCATGCAGTAGTTCCTGAGAAATCGTGATAACAAGGTTTCATGGGGAAATCCAAGATGGCTGCCTGGTGGCCATATTGGTTTTTCGAATCGGACCGAAAAAAGTATCTTACACAACTAGACCCTAAGGGGAACCGGTCTACCAAATTTGAGAAAGATCCATACAGTACTTCCTGAGAAATGACGATAAAGTTTCATGGGGAAATCCAAGATAGCTGCCTGGTGGCCATATTTGATTTTCGATTCCGACCGAAAAATGTATCTTGCACAACTAGACCCTAAGGGGAACCTGTGTACCAAATTTTAGAAATATCTATTCAGTATTTCCTGAGAAATTGCAATAACAAGGTTTCATAGGGAAATCCAAGATGGCTGCCTGGTGGCCATATTGGGTTTTCGAATCGGACCAAAAAGGTATCTTGCACAACCAGATCCCAAGGGGAACCTGTGTACCAAATTTGAGAAAGATCCATGCAGTAGTTCCTGAGAAATCGTGATAACAAGGTTTCATGGAGAAATCCAAGATAGCTGCCTGGTGGCCATATTTGATTTTCGATTCGGACCGAAAAATGTATCTTGCACAACTAGACCCTAGGGGGAACCTGTGTACCAAATTTGAGAAAGATCCATACAGTACTTCCTGAGAATTGACGAAAACAAAGTTTCATGGGGAAATCCAAGATGGCTGCCTGGTGGCCATATTGGATTTTCGAATCGGACCAGGAAAGGTATCTTGCACAACTAGATCCCAAGGGGAACCTGTGTATCAAATTTGAGAAAGATCCATGCATTAGTTCCTGAGAAATCGTGATAACAAGGTTTCATGGGGAAATTCAAGATGGCTGCCTGGTGGCCATATTGGTTTTTCGAATCGGACCAGAAAAAGATATCTTGCACAACCAGACCCTAAGGGAAACCCGTGTACCAAATTTGAGAAAGATCCATACAGTACTTCCTGAGAAATGACGATAAAGTTTCATGGGGAAATCCAAGATAGCTGCCTGGCGGCCATATTTGATTTTCGATTCGGACCGAAAATGTATCTTGCACAACTAGACCCTAAGGGGAACCTGTGTACCAAATTTGAGAAAGATCCATACAGTACTTCCTGAGAAATGACGAAAACAAAGTTTCATGGGGAAATCCAAGATGGCTGACTGGCGGCCATATTGGATTTTCGAATCGGACCAGGAAAGGTATCTTGCACAACTAGATCCCAAGGGGAACCTGTGTACCAAATTTGAGAAAGATCTATGCATTAGTTCCTGACAAATCGTGATAACAAGGTTTCATGGGGAAATTCAAGGTGGCTGCCTGGTGGCCATATTGGTTTTTCGAATCGGACCGAAAAAGGTATCTTGCACAACCAGACACTAAGGGGAACCCGTGTACCAAATTTGAGAAAGATCTATGCAGTATTTCCTGAGAAATCGTGATAACAAGGTTTCATGGGGAAATCCAAGATGGCTGCCTGGTGGCTATATTGGATTTTGGAATCGGACCGAAAAATGTGTCTTGCACAACTAGACCCTGAGGGGAACCTGTGTACCAAATTTGAGAAAGATCCATACAGTATTTCCTGAGAAATGATGATAAAGTTTCATAGGGAAATCCAAGATGGCTGCCTGGTGGCCATATTGGATTTTCGAATCGGACCAGAAAAGGTATCTTGCACAGCTAGAACCCAAGGGGAACCTGTGTACTAAATTTGAGAAAGATCTATGCAGTATTTCCTGAGAAATCGTGATAACAAGGTTTCATAGGGAAATCCAAGATGGCTGCCTGGTGGCCATATTGGATTTTCGAATTGGACCGAAAAATGTATCTTGCACAACCAGACCCTAAGGGGAACCCGTGTACCAAATTTGAGAAAGATCCATACAGTACTTCCTGAGAAATGACGATAAAGTTTCATAGGGAAATCCAAGATGGCTGCCTGGTGGCCATATTGGATTTTCGAATCGGACCAGAAAAGGTATCTTGCACAACTAGACCCCAAGGGGAACCTGTGTACCAAATTTGAGAAAGATCTATTCAGTATTTCCTGAGAAATTGCAATAACAAGGTTTCATAGGGAAATCCAATATGGCAGCCTGGTGGCCATATTGGATTTTCGAATCGGACCAAAAAGGTATCTTGCTCAACCAGATCCCAAGGGGAACCTGTGTACCAAATTTGAGAAAGATCCATGCAGTAGTTCCTGAGAAATCGTGATAACAAGGTTTCCGCTGTGATAACAAGGCTACCGCTGTGCCACCTTTATTAATCTGTGGTGCTGAAATTGAAATGGTCGCCGAGTTCAAGTTTTTAGGTGTAGTTTTTAATAACAAATTAAACTGGATTTCACACATTAATTATACTTGTAAAAAAGTTTCGAGAAACATAGGAATTATCAATCACATTAAGAATGCAATCAACAAAAAAACACTCTACGTTTTGTATTATTCATTGATCTTTCCATATTTTTCTTATTGTAACATTCTGTGGGGAAACACACATGCTACTCATTTACAGCCTTTAATTATACTTCAGAAACGGGCATTACGAGTCATTACCATATCAAAAAAACTTGACCATACGGAACCCTTATTCAAGAAGTTGAACATTTTAACCATACCCAAGTTGAACCTATACTCATCTCTGCTGTTAGTATATAAGTTTGTTCATTGCCCCCACAAATTACCCATGAGTTCTAGACATTTTTTTATAAAACAATCTTCGGTTCATTCTTATCAAACCAGGGGTCATTCTTTTAATTTACAAAGACCTTTCTACCAAACCAATTTATCTTTCTATACTATTAAAATTATAGGACCTCGTGAGTGGAACAAGTTACCCTCCACAATGAAATCAATTACATCCATGTCTCTATTTAAATCTAAAATCAAATCATACCTAATTGACTACTGACCGATTTTCACAGCAACATTGGAAATGGATTCTAACCTTAGTCTATAATTTTATGCCATCTTCCTTGCAGTTTTATATTATATTAGGGATAGAACAAGCCCCATGGGGTTTTATTCCCGCCATACAATTTTCATTATATATGTTATGTATTTATATCTCTTTCATAAATGGTGAATAAAAATCAAATCAAATCAAATCAAATCATGGGGAAATCCAAGATGGCTGCCTGGTGGCCATATTGGTTTTTCGAATCGGACCGAAAAAAGTATCTTACACAACTAGACCCTAAGGGGAACCGGTCTACCAAATTTGAGAAAGATCCATACAGTACTTCCTGAGAAATGACGATAAAGTTTCATGGGGAAATCCAAGATAGCTGCCTGGTGGCCATATTTGATTTTCGATTCCGACCGAAAAATGTATCTTGCACAACTAGACCCTAAGGGGAACCTGTGTACCAAATTTGAGAAAGATCCATACAGTACTTCCTGAGAAATGACGAAAACAAATTTTCATGGGGAAATCCAAGGTGGCTGCCTGGCGGCCATATTGGATTTTCGAATCGGACCAGAAAAGGTATCTTGCACAACTAGACCCCAAGGGGAACCTGTGTACCAAATTTGAGAAAGATCTATGCAGTATTTCCTGAGAAATTGCAATAACAAGGTTTCATAGGGAAATCCAAGATGGCTGCCTGGTGGCCATATCGGATTTTCGAATCGGGCCAGAAAAGGTATCTTGCACAACTAGACCCCAAGGGGAACCTGTGTACCAAATTTGAGAAAGATCTATTCAGTATTTCCTGAGAAATTGCAATAACAAGGTTTCATAGGGAAATCCAAGATGGCTGCCTGGTGGCCATATTGTATTTTCGAATCGGACCAAAAAGGTATCTTGCACAACCAGATCCCAAGGGGAACCTGTGTACCAAATTTGAGAAAGATCCATGCAGTAGTTCCTGAGAAATCGTGATAACAAGGTTTCATGGGGAAATCCAAGATGGCTGCCTGGTGGCCATATTGGTTTTTCGAATCGGACCGAAAAAAGTATCTTACACAACTAGACCCTAAGGGGAACCGGTCTACCAAATTTGAGAAAGATCCATACAGTACTTCCTGAGAAATGACGATAAAGTTTCATGGGGAAATCCAAGATAGCTGCCTGGTGGCCATATTTGATTTTCGATTCCGACCGAAAAATGTATCTTGCACAACTAGACCCTAAGGGGAACCTGTGTACCAAATTTTAGAAATATCTATTCAGTATTTCCTGAGAAATTGCAATAACAAGGTTTCATAGGGAAATCCAAGATGGCTGCCTGGTGGCCATATTGGGTTTTCGAATCGGACCAAAAAGGTATCTTGCACAACCAGATCCCAAGGGGAACCTGTGTACCAAATTTGAGAAAGATCCATGCAGTAGTTCCTGAGAAATCGTGATAACAAGGTTTCATGGAGAAATCCAAGATAGCTGCCTGGTGGCCATATTTGATTTTCGATTCGGACCGAAAAATGTATCTTGCACAACTAGACCCTAAGGGGAACCTGTGTACCAAATTTGAGAAAGATCCATACAGTACTTCCTGAGAATTGACGAAAACAAAGTTTCATGGGGAAATCCAAGATGGCTGCCTAGCGGCCATATTGGATTTTCGAATCGGACCAGGAAAGGTATCTTGCACAACTAGATCCCAAGGGGAACCTGTGTACCAAATTTGAGAAAGATCCATGCATTAGTTCCTGAGAAATCGTGATAACAAGGTTTCATGGGGAAATTCAAGATGGCTGCCTGGTGGCCATATTGGTTTTTCGAATCGGACCAGAAAAAGATATCTTGCACAACCAGACACTAAGGGAAACCCGTGTACCAAATTTGAGAAAGATCCATACAGTACTTCCTGAGAAATGACGATAAAGTTTCATGGGGAAATCCAAGATAGCTGCCTGGCGGCCATATTTGATTTTCGATTCGGACCGAAAATGTATCTTGCACAACTAGACCCTAAGGGGAACCTGTGTACCAAATTTGAGAAAGATCCATACAGTACTTCCTGAGAAATGACGAAAACAAAGTTTCATGGGGAAATCCAAGAAGGCTGACTGGCGGCCATATTGGATTTTCGAATCGGACCAGGAAAGGTATCTTGCACAACTAGATCCCAAGGGGAACCTGTGTACCAAATTTGAGAAAGATCTATGCATTAGTTCCTGACAAATCGTGATAACAAGGTTTCATGGGGAAATTCAAGGTGGCTGCCTGGTGGCCATATTGGTTTTTCGAATCGGACCGAAAAAGGTATCTTGCACAACCAGACACTAAGGGGAACCCGTGTACCAAATTTGAGAAAGATCTATGCAGTATTTCCTGAGAAATCGTGATAACAAGGTTTCATGGGGAAATCCAAGATGGCTGCCTGGTGGCTATATTGGATTTTCGAATCGGACCGAAAAATGTGTCTTGCACAACTAGACCCTGAGGGGAACCTGTGTACCAAATTTGAGAAAGATCCATACAGTATTTCCTGAGAAATGACGAAAACAAAGTTTCATGGGGAAATCCAAGGTGGCTGCCTGGCGGCCATATTGGATTTTCGAATCGGACCAGAAAAGGTATCTTCCACAACTAGACCCCAAGGGGAACCTGTGTACCAAATTTGAGAAAGATCCATGCAGTACTTCCTGAGAAATGACGAAAAAGTTTCATGGGGAAATCCAAGATGGCTGCCTGGTGGCCATATTGGATTTTCGAATCGGACCGAAAAATGTATCTTGCACAACTATACTCTGAGGGGAACCTGTGTACCAAATTTGAGAAAGATCCATACAGTACTTCCTGAGAAATGACGATAACAAAGTTTCATGGGGAAATCCAAGTTGGCTGCCTGGTGGCCATATTGGATTTTCGAATCGGACCAGAAAAGGTATCTTGCACAACTAGACCCCAAGGGGAACTTGTGTACCAAATTTGAGAAAGATCTATCCAGTAGTTCCTGAGAAATTGCAATAACAAGGTTTCATAGGGAAAAAAAAGATGGCTGCCTGGTGGCCATATTGGATTTTCGAATCGGACCAAAAAAGGTATCTTGCACAACCATATCCCAAGGGGAACCTGTGTACCAAATTTGAGAAAGATCCATGCAGTAGTTCCTGAGAAATCGTGATAACAAGGTTTCATGCGGAAATCCAAGATGGCTGCCTGGTGGCCATATTGGTTTTTCGAATCGGACCGAAAAAGGTATCATGCACAACTAGACGCTTAGGGGAATCCGTGTACCAAATTTGAGAAAGATCCATACAGTACTTCCTGAGAAATGACGATAAAGTTTCATAGGGAAATCCAATATGGCTGCCTGGTGGCCATATTGGATTTTCGAATCGGACGAGGAAAGGTATCTTGCACAACTAGATCCCAAGGGGAACCGGTGTACCAAATTTGAGAAAGATCTATGCAGTAGTTCCTGAGAAATTGCAATAACAAGGTTTCATAGGGAAATCCAAGATGGCTGCCTGGTGGCCATATTGGATTTTCGGATCGGACCAAAAAGGTATCTTGCACAACTAGATCCCAAGGGGAACCTGTGTACCAAATTTGAGAAAGATCCATGCAGTACTTCCTGAGAAATAACGATAAAGTTTCATGGCGAAATCCAAGATGGCTGCCTGGTGGCCATATTGGATTTTCGAATCGGACCAGAAAAGGTATCTTGCACAACTAGATCCCAAGAGAAACCTGTGTACCAAATTTGAGAAAGATCTATGCAGTAGTTCCTGAGAAATGACGAAAACGTTTCATGGCGAAATCCAATATGGCTGCCTGGTGGCCATATCGGTTGTTTGAATCGGACCCAAAAAGATATCTTGCACAAGTAGACCCCAAGGGGAACCTGTGTACCAAATTTGAGAAAGATCTATGCAGTAGTTCCTGAGAAATTGCAATAACAAGATTTCATAGGGAAATCCAAGATGGCTGCCTGGTGGCCATATTGGATTTTCGAATCGGACCAAAAATGTATCTTGCACAACCAGACCCTGAGGGGAACCTGTGTACCAAATTTGAGAAAGATGCATACAGTATTTCCTGAGAAATGACGATAACAAAGTTTCATAGGGAAATCCAAGATGGCTGCCTGGTGGCCATATTGGATTTTCGAATCGGACCAGAAAAGGTATCTTGCACAACTAGACCCCAAGGGGAACCTGTGTACCAAATTTGAGAAAGATCTATGCAGTATTTCCTGAGAAATCGTGCTAACAAGGTTTCATGGGGAAATCCAAGATGGCTGCCTGGTGGCCATATTGGATTTTCGAATCGGACCAGAAAAGGTATCTTGCACAACTAGACCCCAAGGGGAACCTGTGTACCAAATTTGAGAAAGATCTATGCAGTATTTCCTGAGAAATCGTGCTAACAAGGTTTCATGGGGAAATCCAAGATGGCTGCCTGGTGGCCATATTGGATTTTCGAATCGGACCGAAAAATGTATCTTGCACAACTAGACCCTGAGGGGAACCTGTGTACCAAATTTGAGAAAGATCCATACAGTATTTCCTGAGAAATGACGATAACAAAGTTTCATGGGGAAATCCAAGATGGCTGCCTGGTGGCCATATCGGATTTTCGAATCGGACCAGGAAAGGTATCTTGCACAACTAGATCCCAAGGGGAACCTGTCTACCAAATTTGAGAAAGATCCATGGAGTACTTCCTGAGAAATGACGAAAAAGTTTCATGGGGAAATCCAAGATGGCTGCCTGGTGGCCATATTGGATTTTCGAATCGGACCGAAAAATGTATCTTGCACAACTATACCCTGAGGGGAACCTGTGTACCAAATTTGAGAAAGATCCATACAGTAGTTCCTGAGAAATGACGATAACAAAGTTTCATGGGGAAATCCAAGATGGCTGCCTGGTGGCCATATTGGATTTTCGAATCGGACCAGAAAAGGTATCTTGCACAACTAGGCCCCAAGGGGAACTTGTGTACCAAATTTGAGAAAGATCTATGCAGTATTTCCTGAGAAATTGCAATAACAAGGTTTCATAGGGAAATCCAAGATGGCTGCCTGGTGGCCATATCGGATTTTCGAATCGTGCCAGAAAAGGTATCTTGCACAACTAGACCCCAAGGGGAACCTGTGTACCAAATTTGAGAAAGATCTATTCAGTATTTCCTGAGAAATTGCAATAACAAGGTTTCATAGGGAAATCCAAGATGGCTGCCTGGTGGCCATATTGTATTTTCGAATCGGACCAAAAGGGTATCTTGCACAACCAGATCCCAAGGGGAACCTGTGTACCAAATTTGAGAAAGATCCATGCAGTAGTTCCTGAGAAATCGTGATAACAAGGTTTCATGGGGAAATCCAAGATGGCTGCCTGGTGGCCATATTGGTTTTTCGAATCGGACCGAAAAAAGTATCTTACACAACTAGACCCTAAGGGGAACCCGTGTACCAAATTTGAGAAAGATCCATACAGTACTTCCTGAGAAATGACGATAAAGTTTCATGGGGAAATCCAAGATAGCTGCCTGGTGGCCATATTTGATGTTCGATTCGGACCGAAAAAATGTATCTTGCTCAACTAGACCCTAAGGGGAACCTGTGTACCAAATTTGAGAAAGATCCATACAGTACTTCCTGAGAAATGACGAAAACAAAGTTTCATGGGGAAATCCAAGATGGCTGCCTGGCGGCCATATTGGATTTTCGAATCGGACCAGAAAAGGTATCTTGCACAACTAGACCCCAAGGGGAACCTGTGTACCAAATTTGAGAAAGATCCATGCAGTAGTTCCTGAGAAATCGCGATAACAAAGTTTCATGGGGAAATCCAAGATGGCTGCCTGGTGGCCATATTGGATTTTCGAATCGGACCAGAAAAGGTATCTTGCACAACTAGACCCCAAGGGGAACCTGTGTACCAAATTTGAGAAAGATCCATGCAGTAGTTCCTGAGAAATCGTGATAACAAGGTTTCATGGGGAAATCCAAGATGGCTGCCTGGTGGCCATATTGGATTTTCGAATCGGACCAAAAAAGGTATCTTGCACAACTAGATCCCAAGGGGAACCTGTGTACCAAATTTGAGAAAGATCCATGCAGTACTTCCTGAGAAATAACGATAAAGTTTCATGGCGAAATCCAAGATGGCTGCCTGGTGGCCATATTGGATTTTCGAATCGGACCAGAAAAGGTATCTTGCACAACTAGATCCCAAGGGGAACCTGTGTACCAAATTTGAGAAAGATCTATGCAGTAGTTCCTGAGAAATGACGAAAAAGTTTCATGGGGAAATCCAATATGGCTGCCTGGTGGCCATATCGGTTGTTTGAATCGGACCCAAAAAGATATCTTGCACAAGTAGACCCCAAGGGGAACCTGTGTACCAAATTTAAGAAAGATCTATGCAGTAGTTCCTGAGAAATTGCAATAACAAGGTTTCATAGGGAAATCCAAGATGGCTGCCTGGTGGCCATATTGGATTTTCGAATCGGACCAAAAATGCATCTTGCACAACCAGACCCGGAGGGGAACCTGTGTACCAAATTTGAGAAAGATGCATACAGTATTTCCTGAGAAATAACGATAACAAAGTTTCATAGGGAAATCCAAGATGGCTGCCTGGTGGCCATATTGGATTTTCGAATCGGACCAGAAAAGGTATCTTGCACAACTAGAATCCAAGGGGAACCTGTGTACCAAATTTGAGAAAGATCTATGCAGTATTTCCTGAGAAATCGTGATAACAAGGTTTCATGGGGAAATCCAAGATGGCTGCCTGGTGGCCATATTGGATTTTCGAATCGGACCGAAAAATGTATCTTGCACAACTAGACCCTGAGGGGAACCTGTGTACCAAATTTGAGAAAGATCCATACGGTATTTCCTGAGAAATGACGATAACAAAGTTTCATGGGGAAATCCAAGATGGCTGCCTGGTGGCCATATCGGATTTTCGAATCGGGCCAGAAAAGGTATCTTGCACAACTAGACCCCAAGGGGAACCTGTGTACCATATTTGAGAAAGATCTATTCAGTATTTCCTGAGAAATTGCAATAACAAGGTTTCATTGGGAAATCCAAGATGGCTGCCTGGTGGCCATATTGGATTTTCGAATCGGACCAAAAAGGTATCTTGCACAACCAGATCCCAAGGGGAACCTGTGTACCAAATTTGAGAAAGATCCATGCAGTAGTTCCTGAGAAATCGCGATAACAAGGTTTCATGGGAAATCCAAGATGGCTGCCTGGTGGCCATATTGGATTTTCGAATCGGACCAGAAAAGGTATCTTGCACAACTAGACCCCAAGGGGAACTTGTGTACCAAATTTGAGAAAGATCCATGCAGTAGTTCCTGAGAAATCGTGATAACAAGGTTTCATAGGGAAATCCAAGATGGCTGCCAGGTGGCCATATTGGATTTTCGAATCGGACCAAAAAAGGTATCTTGCACAACTAGACGCTTAGGGGAATCCGTGTACCAAATTTGAGAAAGATCCATACAGTACTTCCTGAGAAATGACGATAAAGTTTCATAGGGAAATCCAAGATGGCTGCCTGGTGGCCATATTGGATTTTCGAATCGGACGAGGAAAGGTATCTTGCACAACTAGATCCCAAGGGGAACCGGTGTACCAAATTTGAGAAAGATCTATGCGGTAGTTCCTGAGAAATTGCAATAACAAGGTTTCATAGGGAAATCCAAGATGGCTGCCTGGAGGCCATATTGGATTTTCGGATCGGACCAAAAAGGTATCTTGCACAACTAGATCCCAAGGGGAACCTGTGTACCAAATTTGAGAAAGATCCATGCAGTACTTCCTGAGAAATAACGATAAAGTTTCATGGCGAAATCCAAGATGGCTGCCTGGTGGCCATATTGGATTTTCGAATCGGACCAGGAAAGGTATCTTGCACAACTAGATCCCAAGGGAAACCTGTGTACCAAATTTGAGAAAGATCCATGCAGTACTTCCTGAGAAATGACGAAAAAGTTTCATGGGGAAATCCAATATGGCTGCCTGGTGGCCATATCGGTTGTTTGAATCGGACCCAAAAAGATATCTTGCACAAGTAGACCCCAAGGGGAACCTGTGTACCAAATTTAAGAAAGATCTATGCAGTAGTCCCTGAGAAATTGCAATAACAAGGTTTCATAGGGAAATCCAAGATGGCTGCCTGGTGGCCATATTGGATTTTCGAATCGGACCAAAAATGCATCTTGCACAACCAGACCCTGAGGGGAACCTGTGTACCAAATTTGAGAAAGATGCATACAGTATTTCCTGAGAAATGACGATAACAAAGTTTCATAGGGAAATCCAAGATGGCTGCCTGGTGGCCATATTGGATTTTCGAATCGGACCAGAAAAGGTATCTTGCACAACTAGAACCCAAGGGGAACCTGTGTACCAAATTTGAGAAAGATCTATGCAGTATTTCCTGAGAAATCGTGATAACAAGGTTTCATGGGGAAATCCAATATGGCTGCCTGGTGGCCATATTGGATTTTCGAATCGGACCGAAAAATGTATCTTGCACAACTATACCCTGTGGGGAACCTGTGTACCAAATTTGAGAAAGATGCATACAGTATTTCCTGAGAAATGACGATAACAAAGTTTCATAGGGAAATCCAAGATGGCTGCCTGGTGGCCATATTGGATTTTCGAATCGGACCAGAAAAGGTATCTTGCACAACTAGAACCCAAGGGGAACCTGTGTAGCATATTTGAGAAAGATCTATTCAGTATTTCCTGAGAAATTGCAATAACAAGGTTTCATAGGGAAATCCAAGATGGCTGCCTGGTGGCCATATTGGATTTTCGAATCGGACCAAAAAGGTATCTTGCACAACCAGATCCCAAGGGGAACCTGTGTACCAAATTTGAGAAAGATCCATGCAGTAGTTCCTGAGAAATCGTGATAACAAGATTTCATGGGGAAATCCAAGATGGCTGCCTGGTGGCCTTATTGGTTTTTCGAATCGGACCGAAAAAAGTATCTTACACAACTAGACCGTAAGGGGAAGCCGTGTACCAAATTTGAGAAAGATCCATACAGTACTTCCTGAGAAATGACGATAAAGTTTCATGGGGAAATCCAAGACAGCTGCCTGGTGGCCATATTTGATTTTCGATTCGGATCGAAAAATGTATCTTGCACAACTAGACCCTAAGGGGAACCTGTGTACCAAATTTGAGAAAGATCCACAGAGTACTTCCTGAGAAATGACGAAAACAAAGTTTTATGGGGAAATCCAAGATGGCTGCCTGGTGGCCATATTGGATTTTCGAATCGGACCAGGAAAGGTATCTTGCACAACTAGATCCCAAGGGGAACCTGTGTACCAAATTTGAGAAAGATCCATGCAGTACTTCCTGAGAAATGACGAAAAATTTTCATGGGGAAATGCAAGATGGCTGCCTGGTGGCCATATTGGATTTTCGAATCGGACCAAAAAGGTATCTTGCACAACCAGATCCCAAGGGGAACCTGTGTACCAAATTTGAGAAAGATCCATGCAGTAGTTCCTGAGAAATCGTGATAACAAGGTTTCATGGAGAAATCCAAGATGGCTGCCTGGTGGCCATATTGGTTTTTCGAATCGGACCGAAAAAAGTATCTTACACAACTAGACCCTAAGGGGAACCCGTGTACCAAATTTGAGAAAGATCCATACAGTACTTCCTGAGGAATGACGATAAAGTTTCATGGGGAAATCCAAGATAGCTGCCTGGTGGCCACATTTGATTTTCGATTCGGACCGAAAAATGTATCTTGCACAACTAGACCCTAAGGGGAACCTGTGTACCAAATTTGAGAAAGATCCATACAGTACTTCCTGAGAAATGACGAAAACAAAGTTTCATGGGGAAATCCAAGATGGCTGCCTGGCGGCCATATTGGATTCTCGAATCGGACCAGAAAAGGTATCTTGCACAACTAGACCCCAAGGGGAACCTGTGTACCAAATTTGAGAAAGATCTATGCAGTAGTTCCTGAGAAATGACGAAAAAGTTTCATGGGGAAATCCAATATGGCTGCCTGGTGGCCATATCGGTTGTTTGATTCGGACCCAAAAAGATATCTTGCACAAGTAGACCCCAAGGGGAACCTGTGTACCAAATTTGAGAAAGATCTATGCAGTAGTTCCTGAGAAATTGCAATAACAAGGTTTCATAGGGAAATCCAAGATGGCTGCCTGGTGGCCATATTGGATTTTCGAATCGGACCAAAAAGGTATCTTGCACAACTAGACGCTTAGGGGAATCCGTGTACCAAATTTGAGAAAGATCCATACAGTACTTCCTGAGAAATGACGATAAAATTTCATAGGGAAATCCAATATGGCTGCCTGGTGGCCATATTGGATTTTCGAAACGGACCAGGAAAGGTATCTTGCACAACTAGATCCCAAGGGGAACCGGTGTACCAAATTTGAGAAAGATCTATGCAGTAGTTCCTGAGAAATTGCAATAACAAGGTTTCATAGGGAAATCCAAGATGGCTGCCTGGTGGCCATATTGGATTTTCGGATCGGACCAAAAAGGTATCTTGCACAACTAGATCCCAAGGGGAACCTGTGTACCAAATTTGAGAAAGATCCATGCAGTACTTCCTGAGAAATAACGATAAAGTTTCATGGCGAAATCCAAGATGGCTGCCTGGTGGCCATATTGGATTTTCGAATCGGACCAGAAAAGGTATCTTGCACAACTAGATCCCAAGGGGAACCTGTGTACCAAATTTGAGAAAGATCTATGCAGTAGTTCCTGAGAAATGACGAAAAAGTTTCATGGGAAAATCCAATATGGCTGCCTGGTGGCCATATCGGTTGTTTGAATCGGACCCAAAAAGATATCTTGCACAAGTAGACCCCAAGGGGAACCTGTGTACCAAATTTGAGAAAGATCTATGCAGTAGTTCCTGAGAAATTGCAATAACAAGGTTTCATAGGGAAATCCAAGATGGCTGCCTGGTGGCCATATTGGATTTTCGAATCGGACCAAAAATGCATCTTGCACAACCAGACCCTGAGGGGAACCTGTGTACCAAATTTGAGAAAGATGCATACAGTATTTCCTGAGAAATGACGATAACAAAGTTTCATAGGGAAATCCAAGATGGCTGCCTGGTGGCCATATTGGATTTTCGAATCGGACCAGAAAAGGTATCTTGCACAACTAGAACCCAAGGGGAACCTGTGTACCAAATTTGAGAAAGATCTATGCAGTATTTCCTGAGAAATCGTGATAACAAGGTTTCATGGGGAAATCCAATATGGCTGCCTGGTGGCCATATTGGATTTTCGAATAGGACCGAAAAATGTATCTTGCACAACTAGACCCTGAGGGGAACCTGTGTACCAAATTTGAGAAAGATCCATACGGTATTTCCTGAGAAATGACGATAACAAAGTTTCATGGGGAAATCCAAGATGGCTGCCTGGTGGCCATATCGGATTTACGAATCGGGCCAGAAAAGGTATCTTGCACAACTAGACCCCAAGGGGAACCTGTGTACCATATTTGAGAAAGATCTATCCATTCAGTAGTTCCTGAGAAATCGTGATAACAAGGTTTCATGGGGAAATCCAAGATGGCTGCCTGTTGGCCATATTGGATTTTCGAATCGGTCCAAAAAGGTATCTTGCACAACCAGATCCCAAGGGGAACCTGTGTACCAAATTTGAGAAAGATCCATGCAGTAGTTCCTGAGAAATCGTGATAACAAGGTTTCATGGAAAAATCCAAGATGGCTGCCTGGTGGCCATATTGGTTTTTCGAATCGGACCGAAAAAATTATCTTACACAACTAGACCGTAAGGGGAACCCGTGTACCAAATTTGAGAAAGATCCATACAGTACTTCCTGAGAAATGACGATAAAGTTTCATGGGGAAATCCAAGATAGCTGCCTGGTGGCTATATGTGATTTTCGATTCGGATCGAAAAATGTATCTTGCACAACTAGACCCTAAGGGGAACCTGTGTATCAAATTTGAGAAAGATCCACAGAGTACTTCCTGAGAAATGACGAAAACAAAGTTTTATGGGGAAATCCAAGATGGCTGCCTGGTGGCCATATTGGATTTTCGAATCGGACCAGAAAAGGTATCTTGCACAACTAGACCCCAAGGGGAACCTGTGTACCAAATTTGAGAAAGATCTATGCAGTATTTCCTGAGAAATCGTGATAACAAGGTTTCATGGGGAAATCCAAGATGGCTGCCTGGTGGCCATATTGGATTTTCGAATCGGACCGAAAAATGTATCTTGCACAACTAGACCCTGAGGGGAACCTGTGTACCAAATTTGAGAAAGATCCATACGGTATTTCCTGAGAAATGACGATAACAAAGTTTCATGGGGAAATCCAAGATGGCTGCCTGGTGGCCATATCGGATTTTCGAATCGGGCCAGAAAAGGTATCTTGCACAACTAGACCCCAAGGGGAACCTGTGTACCATATTTGAGAAAGATCTATTCAGTATTTCCTGAGAAATTGCAATAACAAGGTTTCATAGGGAAATCCAAGATGGCTGCCTGGTGGCCATATTGTATTTTCGAATCGGACCAAAAAGGTATCTTGCACAACCAGATCCCAAGGGGAACCTGTGTACCAAATTTGAGAAAGATCCATGCAGTAGTTCCTGAGAAATCGTGATAACAAGGTTTCATGGGGAAATCCAAGATGGCTGCCTGGTGGCCATATTGGTTTTTCGAATCGGACCGAAAAAAGTATCTTACACAACTAGACCCTAAGGGGAACCCGTGTACCAAATCTGAGAAAGATCCATACAGTACTTCCTGAGAAATGACGATAAAGTTTCATGGGGAAATCCAAGATAGCTGCCTGGTGGCCATATTTGATGTTCGATTCGGACCGAAAAAATGTATCTTGCACAACTAGACCCTAAGGGGAACCTGTGTACCAAATTTGAGAAAGATCCATACAGTACTTCCTGAGAAATGACGAAAACAAAGTTTCATGGGGAAATCCAAGATGGCTGCCTGGCGGCCATATTGGATTTTCGAATCGGACCAGGTAAGGTATCTTGCACAACTAGATCCCAAGGGGAACCTGTGTACCAAATTTGAGAAAGATCCATGCAGTACTTCCTGAGAAATGACGAAAAAATTTCATGGGGAAATCCAAGATGGCTGCCTGGTGGCCATATTGGATTTTCGAATCGGACCGATAAATGTATCTTGCACAACTATACCCTGAGGGGAACCAGTGTACCAAATTTGAGAAAGATCCATACAGTAGTTCCTGAGAAATGACGATAACAAAGTTTCATGGGGAAATCCAAGATGGCTGCCTGGTGGCAATATCGGATTTTCGAATCGGGCCAGAAAAGGTATCTTGCACAACCAGACCCCAAGGGGAACCTGTGTACCAAATTTGAGAAAGATCTATTCAGTATTTCCTGAGAAATTGCAATAACAAGGTTTCATAGGGAAATCCAAGATGGCTGCCTAGTGGCCATATTGGATTTTCGAATCGGACCAAAAAGGTATCTTGCACAACCAGATCCCAAGGGGAACCTGTGTACCAAATTTGAGAAAGATCCATGCAGTAGTTCCTGAGAAATCGGGATAACAAGGTTTCATGGGGAAATCCAAGATGGCTGCCTGGTGGCCATATTGGTTTTCGAATCGGACCGAAAAAAGTATCTTGCACAACTAGACCCTGAGGGGAACCTGTGTACCAAATTTGAGAAAGATCCATACAGTATTTCCTGAGAAATGACGATAACAAAGTTTCATGGGGAAATCCAAGATGGCTGCCTGGTGGCCATATTGGATTTTCGACTCGGACCGAAAAATGTATCTTGCACAACTAGACCCTGAGGGGAACCTGTGTACCAAATTTGAGAAAGATCCATACAGTATTTCCTGAGAAATGACGATAAAAAAGTTTCATGGGGAAATCCAAGATGGCTGCCTGGTGGCCATATCGGATTTTCGAATCGGACCAAAAAGGTATCTTGCACAACCTGATCCCAAGGGGAACCTGTGTACCAAATTTGAGAAAGATCCATGCATTAGTTCCTGAGAAATCGTGATAACAAGGTTTCATGGGGAAATTCAAGATGGCTGCCTGGTGGCCATATTGGTTTTTCGAATCGAATCGAAAAAGGTATCTTGCACAACCAGACCCTAAGGGGAACCCGTGTACCAAATTTGAGAAAGATCCATACAGTACTTCCTGAGAAATGACGATAAAGTTTCATGGGGAAATCCAAGATGGCTGCCTGGTGGCCATATTGGATTTTCGAATCGGACCGAAAAATGTATCTTGCACAACTAGACCCCAAGGGGAACCTGTGTACCAAATTTGAGAAAGATCCATGCAGTACTTCCTGAGAAATCGTGATAAGGTTTCATGGGGAAATCCAAGATGGCTGCCTGGTGGCCATATTGGATTTTCGAATCGGACCGAAAAATGTATCTTGCACAACTAGACCCTGAGGGGAACCTGTGAACCAAATTTGAGAAAGATCCATAAAGTATTTCCTGAGAAATGACGATAACAAATTTTCATGGGGAAATCCAAGATGGCTGCCTGGTGGCCATATCGGATTTTCGAATCGGGCCAGAAAAGGTATCTTGCACAACTAGACCCCAAGGGGAACCTGTGTACCAAATTTTAGAAATATCTATTCAGTATTTCCTGAGAAATTGCAATAACAAGGTTTCATAGGGAAATCCAAGATGGCTGCCTGGTGGCCATATTGGATTTTCGAATCGGACCAAAAAGGTATCTTGCACAACCAGACCCAAGGGGAACCTGTGTACCAAATTTGAGAAAGATCCATGCAGTAGTTCCTGAGAAATCGTGATAACAAGGTTTCATGGAGAAATCCAAGATGGCTGCCTGGTGGCCATATTGGTTTTTCGAATCGGACCGAAAAAAGTATCTTACACAACTAGACACTAAGGGGAACCCGTGTACCAAATTTGAGAAAGATCCATACAGTACTTCCTGAGAAATGACGAAAACAAAGTTTCATGGGGAAATCCAAGATGGCTGCCTGGCGGCCATATTGGATTTTCGAATCGGACCAGGAAAGGTATCTTGCACAACTAGATCCCAAGGGGAACCTGTGTACCAAATTTGAGAAAGATCCATGCATTAGTTCCTGAGAAATCGTGATAACAAGGTTTCATGGGGAAATTCAAGATGGCTGCCTGGTGGCCATATTGGTTTTTCGAATCGGACCAGAAAAAGGTATCTTGCATAACCAGACCCTAAGGGAAACCCGTGTACCAAATTTGAGAAAGATCTATGCAGTATTTGCTGAGAAATCGTGATAACATGGTTTCATGGGGAAATCCAAGATGGCTGCCTGGTGGCCATATCGGATTTTCGAATCGGGCCAGAAAAGGTATCTTGCACAACTAGACCCCAAGGGGAACCTGTGTACCAAATTTTAGAAATATCTATTCAGTATTTCCTGAGAAATTGCAATAACAAGGTTTCATAGGGAAATCCAAGATGGCTGCCTGGTGGCCATATTGGATTTTCGAATCGGACCAAAAAGGTATCTTGCACAACCAGATCCCAAGGGGAACCTGTGTACCAAATTTGAGAAAGATCCATGCAGTAGTTCCTGAGAAATCGTGATAACAAGGTTTCATGGGGAAATCCAAGATGGCTGCCTGGTGGCCATATTGGTTTTTCGAATCGGACCGAAAAAAGTATCTTACACAACCAGACCCTAAGGGGAACCCGTGTACCAAATTTGAGAAAGATCCATACAGTACTTCCTGAGAAATGACAATAAAGTTTCGTGGGGAAATCCAAGATAGCTGTCTGGTGGCCATATTTGATTTTCGATTCGGACCGAAAAATGTATCTTGCACAACTAGACCCTAAGGGGAACCTGTGTACCAAATTTGAGAAAGATCCATACAGTACTTCCTGAGAATTGACGAAAACAAAGTTTCATGGGGAAATCCAAGATGGCTGCCTGGCGGCCATATTGGATTTTCGAATCGGACCAGAAAAAGGTATCTTGCACAACCAGACCCTAAGGGAAACCCGTGTACCAAATTTGAGAAAGATCTATGCAGTATTTCCTGAGAAATCGTGATAACAAGGTTTCATGGGGAAATCCAAGATGGCTGCCTGGTGGCTATATTGGATTTTCGAATCGGACCGAAAAATGTGTCTTGCACAACTAGACCCTGAGGGGAACCTGTGTACCAAATTTGAGAAAGATCCATACAGTATTTCCTGAGAAATGACGATAACAAAGTTTCATGGGGAAATCCAAGATGGCTGCCTGGTGGCCATATCGGATTTTCGAAACGGGCCAGAAAAGGTATCTTGCACAACTAGACCCCAAGGGGAACCTGTGTACCAAATTTGGGAAAGATCTATTCAGTATTTCCAGAGAAATTGCAATAACAAGGTTTCATAGGTAAATCCAAGATGGCTGCCTGGTGGCCATATTGGATTTTCGAATCGGACCAAAAAGGTATCTTGCACAACCAGATCCCAAGGGGAACCTGTGTACCAAATTTGAGAAAGATCCATGCAGTAGTTCCTGAGAAATCGTGATAACAAGGTTTCATGGAGAAATCCAAGATGGCTGCCTGGTGGCCATATTGGTTTTTCGAATCGGACCGAAAAAAGTATCTTACACAACTAGACCCTAAGGGGAACCCGTGTACCAAATTTGAGAAAGATCCATACAGTACTTCCTGAGAAATGACGATAAAGTTTCATGGGGAAATCCAAGATAGCTGCCTGGTGGCCATATTTGATTTTCGATTCGGACCGAAAAATGTATCTTGCACAACTAGACCCTAAGGGGAACCTGTGTACCAAATTTGAGAAAGATCCATACAGTACTTCCTGAGAAATGACGAAAACAAAGTTTCATGGGGAAATCCAAGATGGCTGCCTGGCGGCCATATTGGATTTTCGAATCGGACCAGGAAAGGTATCTTGCACAACTAGATCCCAAGGGGAACCTGTGTACCAAATTTGAGAAAGATCTATGCATTAGTTCCTGAGAAATCGTGATAACAAGGTTTCATGGGGAAATCCAAGATGGCTGCCTGGTGGCCATATTGGTTTTTCGAATCGGACCGAAAAAGGTATCTTGCACAACCAGACACTAAGGGGAACCCGTGTACCAAATTTGAGAAAGATCCATACAGTACTTCCTGAGAAATGACGATAAAGTTTCATGGGGAAATCCAAGATGGCTGCCTGGTGGCCATATTGGATTTTCGAATCGGACCGAAAAATGTATCTTGCACAACTAGACCCTGAGGGGAACCTGTGTACCAAATTTGAGAAAGATCGATACAGTATTTCCTGAGAAATGATGATAACAAAGTTTCATAGGGAAATCCAAGATGGCTGCCTGGTGGCCATATTGGATTTTCGAATCGGACCAGAAAAGGTATCTTGCACAGCTAGAACCCAAGGGGAACCTGTGTACTAAATTTGAAAAAGATCTATGCAGTATTTCCTGAGAAATCGTGATAACAAGGTTTCATAGGGAAATCCAAGATGGCTGCCTGGTGGCCATATTGGATTTTCGAATCGGACCGAAAAATGTATCTTGCACAACCAGACCCTAAGGGGAACCCGTGTACCAAATTTTAGAAAGATCCATACAGTACTTCCTGAGAAATGACGATAAAGTTTCATAGGGAAATCCAAGATGGCTGCCTGGTGGCCATATTGGATTTTCGAAACGGACCAGAAAAGGCATCTTGCACAACTAGACCCCAAGGGGAACCTGTGTACCATATTTGAGAAAGATCTATGCAGTATTTCCTGAGATATCGTGATAACAAGGTTTCATGGGGAAATCCAAGATGGCTGCCTGGTGGCCATATTGGATTTTCGAATCGGACCGAAAAATGTATCTTGCACAACTAGACCCTGAGGGGAACCTGTGTACCAAATTTGAGAAAGATCCATACAGTATTTCCTGAGAAATGACGATAACAAAGTTTCATGGGAAAATCCAAGATGGCTGCCTGGTGGCCATATCGGATTTTCGAATCGGGCCAGAAAAGGTATCTTGCACAACTAGACCCCAAGGGGAACCTGTGTACCAAATTTGAGAAAGATCTATTCAGTATTTCCTGAGAAATTGCAATAACAAGGTTTCATAGGGAAATTCAATATGGCAGCCTGGTGGCCATATTGGATTTTCGAATCGGACCAAAAAGGTATCATGCACAACCAGATCCCAAGGGGAACCTGTGTACCAAATTTGAGAAAGATCCATGCAGTAGTTCCTGAGAAATCGTGATAACAAGGTTTCATGGGGAAATCAAAGATGGCTGCCTGGTGGCCATATTGGTTTTTCGAATCGGACCGAAAAAAAGTATCTTACACAACTAGACCCTAAGGGGAACCCGTCTACCAAATTTGAGAAAGATCCATGCAGTACTTCCTGAGAAATGACGATAAAGTTTCATGGGGAAATCCAAGATAGCTGTCTGGTGGCCATATTTGATTTTCGATTCCGACCGAAAAATGTATCTTGCACAACTAGACCCTAAGGGGAACCTGTGTACCAAATTTGAGAAAGATCCATACAGTACTTCCTGAGAAATGACGAAAACAAAGTTTCATGGGGAAATCCAAGATGGCTGCCTGGCGGCCATATTGGATTTTCGAATCGGACCAGGTAAGGTATCTTGCACAACTAGATCCCAAGGGGAACCTGTGTACCAAATTTGAGAAAGATCCATGCAGTACTTCCTGAGAAATGACGAAAAAATTTCATGGGGAAATCCAAGATGGCTGCCTGGTGGCCATATTGGATTTTCGAATCGGACCGATAAATGTATCTTGCACAACTATACCCTGAGGGGAACCAGTGTACCAAATTTGAGAAAGATCCATACAGTAGTTCCTGAGAAATGACGATAACAAAGTTTCATGGGGAAATCCAAGATGGCTGCCTGGTGGCAATATCGGATTTTCGAATCGGGCCAGAAAAGGTATCTTGCACAACCAGACCCCAAGGGGAACCTGTGTACCAAATTTGAGAAAGATCTATTCAGTATTTCCTGAGAAATTGCAATAACAAGGTTTCATAGGGAAATCCAAGATGGCTGCCTAGTGGCCATATTGGATTTTCGAATCGGACCAAAAAGGTATCTTGCACAACCAGATCCCAAGGGGAACCTGTGTACCAAATTTGAGAAAGATCCATGCAGTAGTTCCTGAGAAATCGTGATAACAAGGTTTCATGGGGAAATCCAAGATGGCTGCCTGGTGGCCATATTGGTTTTTCGAATCGGACCGAAAAAAGTATCTTGCACAACTAGACCCTAAGGGGAACCCGTGTACCAAATTTGAGAAAGATCCATACAGTACTTCCTGAGAAATGACGATAAAGTTTCATGGGGAAATCCAAGATAGCTGCCTGGTGGCCATATTTGATTTTCGATTCGGACCGAAAAATGTATCTTGCACAACTAGACCCTAAGGGGAACCTGTGTACCAAATTTCAGAAAGATCCATACAGTACTTCCTGAGAAATGACGAAAACAAAGTTTCATGGGGAAATCCAAGATGGCTGCCTGGCGGCCATATTGGATTTTCGAATCGGACCAGAAAAGGTATCTTGCACAACTAGACCCCAAGGGGAACCTGTGTACCAAATTTGAGAAAGATCCATGCAGTACTTCCTGAGAAATGACGAAAAAGTTTCAAGGGGAAATCCAAGATGGCTGCCTGGTGGCCATATTGGATTTTCGAATCGGACCGAAAAATGTATCTTGCACAACTATACCCTGAGGGGAACCTGTGTACCAAATTTGAGAAAGATCCATACAGTACTTCCTGAGAAATGACGATAACAAAGTTTCATGGGGAAATCCAAGATGGCTGCCTGGTGGCCATATTGGATTTTCGAATCGGACCAGAAAAGGTTTCTTGCACAACTAGACCCCAAGGGGAACTTGTGTACCAAATTTGAGAAAGATCTATCCAGTAGTTCCTGAGAAATTGCAATAACAAGGTTTCATAGGGAAATCCAAGATGGCTGCCTGGTGGCCATATTGGATTTTCGAATCGGACCAAAAAAGGTATCTTGCACAACCATATCCCAAGGGGAACCTGTGTACCAAATTTGAGAAAGATCCATGCAGTAGTTCCTGAGAAATCGTGATTACAAGGTTTCATGCGGAAATCCAAGATGGCTGCCTGGTGGCCATATTGGTTTTTCGAATCGGACCGATAAGGGTATCATGCACAACTAGACGCTTAGGGGAATCCGTGTACCAAATTTGAGAAAGATCCATACAGTACTTCCTGAGAAATGACGATAAAGGTTCATAGGGAAATCCAATATGGCTGCCTGGTGGCCATATTGGATTTTCGAATCGGACGAGGAAAGGTATCTTGCACAACTAGATCCCAAGGGGAACCGGTGTACCAAATTTGAGAAAGATCTATGCAGTAGTTCCTGAGAAATTGCAATAACAAGGTTTCATAGGGAAATCCAAGATGGCTGCCTGGTGGCCATATTGGATTTTCGGATCGGACCAAATAGGTATCTTGCACAACTAGATCCCAAGGGGAACCTGTGTACCAAATTTGAGAAAGATCCATGCAGTACTTCCTGAGAAATAACGATAAAGTTTCATGGCGAAATCCAAGATGGCTGCCTGGTGGCCATATTCGATTTTCGAATCGGACCAGAAAAGGTATCTTGCACAACTAGATCCCAAGAGAAACCTGTGTACCAAATTTGAGAAAGATCTATGCAGTAGTTCCTGAGAAATGACGAAAACGTTTCATGGCGAAATCCAATATGGCTGCCTGGTGGCCATATCGGTTGTTTGAATCGGACCCAAAAAGATATCTTGCACAAGTAGACCCCAAGGGGAACCTGTGTACCAAATTTGAGAAAGATCTATGCAGTAGTTCCTGAGAAATTGCAATAACAAGATTTCATAGGGAAATCCAAGATGGCTGCCTGGTGGCCATATTGGATTTTCGAATCGGACCAAAAATGTATCTTGCACAACCAGAACCTGAGGGGAACCTGTGTACCAAATTTGAGAAAGATGCATACAGTATTTCCTGAGAAATGACGATAACAATGTTTCATAGGGAAATCCAAGATGGCTGCCTGGTGGCCATATTGGATTTTCGAATCGGACGAGAAAAGGTATCTTGCACAACTAGACCCCAAGGGGAACCTGTGTATCAAATTTGAGAAAGATCTATGCAGTATTTCCTGAGAAATCGTGATAACAAGGTTTCATGGGGAAATCCAACATGGCTGCCTGGTGGCCATATTGGATTTTAGAATCGGACCGAAAAATGTATCTTGCACAACTAGACCCGGAGGGGAACCTGTGTACCAAATTTGAGAAAGATCCATACAGTACTTCCTGAGAAATGACGATAACAAAGTTTCATGGGGAAATCCAAGATGGCTGCCTGGTGGCCATATCGGATTTTCGAATCGGACCAGGAAAGGTGTCTTGCACAACTAGATCCCAAGGGGAACCCGTGTACCAAATTTGAGAAAGATCCATACAGTACTTCCTGAGAAATGACGAAAACAAAGTTTCATGGGGAAATCCAAGATGGCTGCCTGGCGGCCATATTGGATTTTCGAATCGGACAAGGAAAGGTATCTTGCACAACTAGATCCCAAGGGGAATCCGTGTACCAAATTTGAGAAAGATCCATACAGTACTTCCTGAGAAATGACGAAAACAAAGTTTCATGGGGAAATCCAAGATGGCTGCCTGGCGGCCATATTGGATTTTCGAATCGGACCAGGAAAGGTATCTTGCACAACTAGATCCCAAGGGGAACCTGTGTACGAAATTTGAGAAAGATCCTTGCATTAGTTCCTGAGAAATGGTGATAACAAGGTTTCATGGGGAAATTCAAGATGGCTGCCTGGTGGCCATATTGGTTTTTCGAATCGGACCAGAAAAAGGTATCTTGCACAACCAGACCCTAAGGGAAACCCGTGTACCAAATTTGAGAAAGATCTATGCAGTATTTCCTGAGAAATCGTGATAACAAGGTTTCATGGGGAAATCCAAGATGGCTGCCTGGTGGCCATATCGGATTTTCGAATCGGGCCAGAAAAGGTATCTTGCACAACTAGACCCCAAGGGGAACCTGTGTACCAAATTTTAGAAATATCTATTCAGTATTTCCTGAGAAATTGCAATAACAAGGTTTCATAGGGAAATCCAAGATGGCTGCCTGGTGGCCATATTGGATTTTCGAATCGGACCAAAAAGGTATCTTGCACAACCAGATCCCAAGGGGAACCTGTGTACCAAATTTGAGAAAGATCCATGCAGTAGTTCCTGAGAAATCGTGATAACAAGGTTTCATGGAGAAATCCAAGATAGCTGCCTGGTGGCCATATTTGATTTTCGATTCGGACCGAAAAATGTATCTTGCACAACTAGACCCTAGGGGGAACCTGTGTACCAAATTTGAGAAAGATCCATACAGTACTTCCTGAGAATTGACGAAAACAAAGTTTCATGGGGAAATCCAAGATGGCTGCCTGGTGGCCATATTGGATTTTCGAATCGGACCAGGAAAGATATCTTGCACAACTAGATCCCAAGGGGAACCTGTGTATCAAATTTGAGAAAGATCCATGCATTAGTTCCTGAGAAATCGTGATAACAAGGTTTCATGGGGAAATTCAAGATGGCTGCCTGGTGGCCATATTGGTTTTTCGAATCGGACCAGAAAAAGATATCTTGCACAACCAGACCCTAAGGGAAACCCGTGTACCAAATTTGAGAAAGATCCATACAGTACTTCCTGAGAAATGACGATAAAGTTTCATGGGGAAATCCAAGATAGCTGCCTGACGGCCATATTTGATTTTCGATTCGGACCGAAAATGTATCTTGCACAACTAGACCCTAAGGGGAACCTGTGTACCAAATTTGAGAAAGATCCATACAGTACTTCCTGAGAAATGACGAAAACAAAGTTTCATGGGGAAATCCAAGATGGCTGACTGGCGGCCATATTGGATTTTCGAATCGGACCAGGAAAGGTATCTTGCACAACTAGATCCCAAGGGGAACCTGTGTACCAAATTTGAGAAAGATATATGCATTAGTTCCTGACAAATCGTGATAACAAGGTTTCATGGGGAAATTCAAGGTGGCTGCCTGGTGGCCATATTGGTTTTTCGAATCGGACCGAAAAAGGTATCTTGCACAACCAGACACTAAGGGGAACCCGTGTACCAAATTTGAGAAAGATCTATGCAGTATTTCCTGAGAAATCGTGATAACAAGGTTTCATGGGGAAATCCAAGATGGCTGCCTGGTGGCTATATTGGATTTTCGAATCGGACCGAAAAATGTGTCTAGCACAACTAGACCCTGAGGGGAACCTGTGTACCAAATTTGAGAAAGATCCATACAGTATTTCCTGAGAAATGATGATAACAAAGTTTCATAGGGAAATCCAAGATGGCTGCCTGGTGGCCATATTGGATTTTCGAATCGGACCAGAAAAGGTATCTTGCACAGCTAGAACCCAAGGGGAACCTGTGTACTAAATTTGAGAAAGATCTATGCAGTATTTCCTGAGAAATCGTGATAACAAGGTTTCATAGGGAAATCCAAGATGGCTGCCTGGTGGCCATATTGGATTTTCGAATTGGACCGAAAAATGTATCTTGCACAACCAGACCCTAAGGGGAACCCGTGTACCAAATTTGAGAAAGATCCATACAGTACTTCCTGAGAAATGACGATAAAGTTTCATAGGGAAATCCAAGATGGCTGCCTGGTGGCCATATTGGATTTTCGAATCGGACCAGAAAAGGTATCTTGCACAACTAGACCCCAAGGGGAACCTGTGTACCAAATTTGAGAAAGATCTATGCAGTATTTCCTGAGATATCGTGATAACAAGGTTTCATAGGGAAATCCAAGATGGCTGCCTGGTGGCCATATTGGATTTTCGAATCGGACCGAAAAATGTATCTTGCACAACTAGACCCTGGGGGGAACCTGTGTACCAAATTTGAGAAAGATCCATACAGTATTTCCTGAGAAATGACGATAACAAAGTTTCATGGGAAAATCCAAGATGGCTGCCTGGTGGCCATATCGGATTTTCGAATCGGGCCAGAAAAGGTATCTTGCACAACTAGACCCCAAGGGGAACCTGTGTACCAAATTTGAGAAAGATCTATTCAGTATTTCCTGAGAAATTGCAATAACAAGGTTTCATAGGGAAATCCAATATGGCAGCCTGGTGGCCATATTGGATTTTCGAATCGGACCAAAAAGGTATCTTGCTCAACCAGATCCCAAGGGGAACCTGTGTACCAAATTTGAGAAAGATCCATGCAGTAGTTCCTGAGAAATCGTGATAACAAGGTTTCCGCTGTGATAACAAGGCTACCGCTGTGCCACCTTTATTAATCTGTGGTGCTGAAATTGAAATGGTCGCCGAGTTCAAGTTTTTAGGTGTAGTTTTTAATAACAAATTAAACTGGATTTCACACATTAATTATACTTGTAAAAAAGTTTCGAGAAACATAGGAATTATCAATCACATTAAGAATGCAATCAACAAAAAAACACTCTACGTTTTGTATTATTCATTGATCTTTCCATATTTTTAGCCCACCATCACCAGATGGTGGGCTGTTCAAATCGCTTTTTGTCCGTGGTCCGTCGTCCGTCCGTCGTCCGTCGTCAGTCGTCCGTCGTCCGTCCGTCGTCCGTCCGTCCGTAAACAATTTCTTGTTATCGCGATTTCTCAGGAACTACTGCATGGATCTTTCTCAAATTTGGTACACAGGTTCCCCTTGGGGTCTAGTTGTGCAAGAAACCTTTTTTGGTCCGATTCCAAAATCCAATATGGCCACCAGGCCGCCATCTTGGATTTCCCCATGAAACCTTGTTATCGCGATTTCTCAGGAACTACTGCATGGATCTTTCTCAAATTTGGTACACAGGTTCCCCTTGGGGTCTAGTTGTGCAAGAAACCTTTTTGGTCCGATTCGAAAATCCAATATGGCCACCAGGCCGCCATCTTGGATTTCCCCATGAAACCTTGTTATCGCGATTTCTCAGGAACTACTGCATGGATCTTTCTCAAATTTGGTACACAGGTTCCCCTTGGGGTCTAGTTGTGCAAGAAACCTTTTTTGGTCCGATTCGAAAATCCAATATGGCCACCAGACAGCCATCTTGGATTTCCCCATGAAACCTTGTTATCGCGATTTCTTGGGAACTGCTGCATGGATCTTTCTCATATTTGGTACACAGGTTCCCCTTGGGGTCTAGTTGTGCATGAAACCTTTTTCGGTCCGATTCTAAAATCCAATATGGCCACCAGACAGCCATCTTGGATTTCCCCATGAAACCTTGTTATCGCGATTTCTTAGGAACTACTGCATGGATCTTTCTCAAATTTGGTACACAGGTTCCCCTTGGGGTCTAGTTGTGCAAGAAACCTTTTTTGGTCCGATTCGAAAATCCAATATGGCCACCAGGCCGCCATCTTGGATTTCCCCATGAAACCTTGTTATCGCGATTTCTCAGGAACTACTGCATGGATCTTTCTCAAATTTGGTACACAGGTTCCCCTTGGGGTCTAGTTGTACTGCAGGTACTGTACCGGTATAGCTTTTCTCAGCTATTTTTAGCCCACCATCACCAGATGGTGGGCTGTTCAAATCGCCTTTCGTCCGTGGTCCGTCATCCGTCGTCCGTCAGTCCGTCAGTCGTCCGTCCGTAAACAATTCTTGTTATCGCGATTTCTCAGGAACTATTGCATGGATCATTCTCAAATTTGGTACACAGGTTCCCCTTGGGGTCTAGTTGTGCAAGATATCTTTTCTGGTCCGATTCGAAAATCCAATATGGCCGCCAGGCAGCCATCTTGGATTTTCCCATGAAACCTTGTTATCGCGATTTCTCAGGAACTACATAATGAATCTTTCTCAAATTTGGTACACAGGTTCCCCTTGGGGTCTAGTTGTGCAAGATACCTCTTCTGGTCCGATTCGAAAATCCAATATGGCCACCAGGCAGCCGTCTTGGATTTCCCCATGAAACTTTATTATCGTCATTTCTCGGGGAGTACTGTATGGATCTTTCTCAAATTTGGTACACAGGTTCCCCTTGGGGTCTAGTTGTGCAACATACCTTTTTCGGTCCGAATCGAAAATCCAATATGTCCATCAGGCAGCCATCTTGGATTTCCCCATGAAACTTTGTTATTGCGATTTCTCAGGAACTACTGCATGGATCGTTCTGAAATTTGGTACACAGGTTCCCTTTGGGGTCTAGTTGTGCAAGATAACTTTCCTGGTACGATTTGAAAATCCAGTATGGCCACCAGGCAGTCATCTTGGATTTCCCCATGAAACTTTATTGTCATTTCTCAGGAACTACTGCATGGATCTTTCTCAATTTTGGTACACAGGTTCCCCTTAGGGTCCCAATATGCAAGATGCTTTTTTCGGTCCGAATCGAAAATCCAATATGGTCACCAGGCAGCCATCTTAGACTTCGCCATGAAATTTTTTTATCATGATTTCTCAGGAAGTACTGCCTGGATCTTTCTCAAATTTGATACACAGGTTCAATTGTGCAAGATACCCTTTTCTGGATCGATTCCAAAATCCAATATGTCCATCAGGCGGCCATCTTGGATTTCCCTTTGAAACCTTGTTATTGCAATTTCTCAGGAACTACTGCATGGATCTTCCTCAAATTTGGTACATTGGTTCCCCTTGGGGTCTAGTTGTGCAAGATACCTCTTCTGGTCCGATTCGAAAATCCAATATGGCCACCAGGCAGCCGTCTTGGATTTCCCCATGAAACTTTATTATCGTCATTTCTCGGGGAGTACTGTATGGATCTTTCTCAAATTTGGTACACAGGTTCCCCTTGGGGTCTAGTTGTGCAACATACCTTTTTCGGTCCGAATCGAAAATCCAATATGTCCACCAGGCAGCCATCTTGGATTTCCCCATGAAACTTTGTTATTGCGATTTCTCAGGAACTACTGCATGGATCGTTCTGCAATTTGGTACACAGGTTCCCTTTGGGGTCTAGTTGTGCAAGATAGCTTTTTCGGTCCGATTCGAAAAACCAATATGGCCACCAGGCAGCCATATTGGATTTCCCCATGAAACCTTGTTATCGCGATTTCTCAGGAACTACTGCATGGATCTTTCTGAAATTTCGTACACAGGTTCCCCTTGGGATCTAGTTGTGCAAGATACCTTTCCTGGTACGATTTGAAAATCCAGTATGGCCACCAGGCAGTCATCTTGGATTTCCCCATGAAACTTTATTGTCATTTCTCAGGAACTACTGCATGGATCTTTCTCAATTTTGGTACACAGGTTCCCCTTAGGGTCCCAATATGCAAGATGGAATCGAAAATCCAATATGGTCACCAGGCAGCCATCTTAGACTTCGCCATGAAAATTTTTTATCATGATTTCTCAGGAAGTACTGCCTGGATCTTTCTCAAATTTGATACACAGGTTCAATTGTGCAAGATACCCTTTTCTGGATCGATTCCAAAATCCAATATGTCCATCAGGCGGCCATCTTGGATTTTCCCATGAAACTTTGTTATTGCAATTTCTCGGGAACTACTGCATGGATCTTTGTTAAATTTGGTACACAGGTTCACTTTGTCATCTAGTTGTGCAAGATACCTTTTCTGGTCCGATTCGAAAATTCAATATTGCCAACAGGCGGCCATCTTGGATTTTCTCATGCAAATTTGTTATCGTGATTGCTCAGGAAGTACTGCATGGATGTTTCTGAAATTTGGTACACAGGTTGTGCAAGAAACCTTTTTGGGTCCGAATCCAAAATCCAATATGGCCAGAAGGCGGCCATCTTGAATTTCCCCTTGAAACATTGTTACCGTGAATTCTCAGGAAATATTTCATTGATCTTTCTGAAATTTGGTACACAGGTCTGCCTGCCGGCGGGTCGGCTACATGAAGGGGCGTAACTCTTGTGGCTCAACGTCACAACTCGACAGCTGTAGACTACTGCATGTTTCGATCCAAGAGAGATAATCAGGATTCAGGCACTTTCGAAGTTTCAACATTACTGCGCGGACCAGATCTGTTCAGTATTAAGTAGTGTACCATCTTACTATTTTCGAGCATGGTATCTTAAAAGAGATATCTCAAAATAATCTGATAAACGGAACAGAATTAGCATTCGTTCTTAATTATAAAATCTTAAGTATGTTTCATAGCTCATGCCAAAGTGTCAAAGAGATTGGTCTTCGCTTCCAGTACCCAATGATGACACGTGCAAAAAAATAAATAAAAAAAAAATACTACGAAACAAAGGCGAAGAATCCTCCGTATATGTACATTCACTTTCAGACTAACTTTGTTCATTTCTCTTGTATTATAACAACCGACATAAGTACATGTACAGTTTCTAGAAATTTTGAAACTCCTGAAACTTAGATTATATCTTGGTGTTTTTCAGTGGCCTTTTCTGATCCTTTTCGCTCAGATTCGAAATTCTGTAAACAAAATTACAAATCAATCGTTTGTTCTTAGTAACAATGGACAAAAAGATCCTCTAGTCATTAGCTTACAATTATCGGACAAGGGTGGGCGCCAAGATCCTTCAGGATCTCTCGTTCTTATTGTAACATTCTGTGGGGAAACACACATGCTACTCATTTACAGCCTTTAATTATACTTCAGAAACGGGCATTACGAGTCATTACCATATCAAAAAAACTTGACCATACGGAACCCTTATTCAAGAAGTTGAACATTTTAACCATACCCAAGTTGAACCTATACTCATCTCTGCTGTTAGTATATAAGTTTGTTCATTGCCCCCACAAATTACCCATGAGTTCTAGACATTTTTTTATAAAACAATCTTCGGTTCATTCTTATCAAACCAGGGGTCATTCTTTTAATTTACAAAGACCTTTCTACCAAACCAATTTATCTTTCTATACTATTAAAATTATAGGACCTCGTGAGTGGAACAAGTTACCCTCCACAATGAAATCAATTACATCCATGTCTCTATTTAAATCTAAAATCAAATCATACCTAATTGACTACTGACCGATTTTCACAGCAACATTGGAAATGGATTCTAACCTTAGTCTATAATTTTATGCCATCTTCCTTGCAGTTTTATATTATATTAGGGATAGAACAAGCCCCATGGGGTTTTATTCCCGCCATACAATTTTCATTATATATGTTATGTATTTATATCTCTTTCATAAATGGTGAATAAAAATCAAATCAAATCAAATCAAATCATGGGGAAATCCAAGATGGCTGCCTGGTGGCCATATTGGTTTTTCGAATCGGACCGAAAAAAGTATCTTACACAACTAGACCCTAAGGGGAACCGGTCTACCAAATTTGAGAAAGATCCATACAGTACTTCCTGAGAAATGACGATAAAGTTTCATGGGGAAATCCAAGATAGCTGCCTGGTGGCCATATTTGATTTTCGATTCCGACCGAAAAATGTATCTTGCACAACTAGACCCTAAGGGGAACCTGTGTACCAAATTTGAGAAAGATCCATACAGTACTTCCTGAGAAATGACGAAAACAAAGTTTCATGGGGAAATCCAAGGTGGCTGCCTGGCGGCCATATTGGATTTTCGAATCGGAGCAGAAAAGGTATCTTGCACAACTAGACCCCAAGGGGAACCTGTGTACCAAATTTGAGAAAGATCTATGCAGTATTTCCTGAGAAATTGCAATAACAAGGTTTCATAGGGAAATCCAAGATGGCTGCCTGGTGGCCATATCGGATTTTCGAATCGTGCCAGAAAAGGTATCTTGCACAACTAGACCCCAAGGGGAACCTGTGTACCAAATTTGAGAAAGATCTATTCAGTATTTCCTGAGAAATTGCAATAACAAGGTTTCATAGGGAAATCCAAGATGGCTGCCTGGTGGCCATATTGTATTTTCGAATCGGACCAAAAAGGTATCTTGCACAACCAGATCCCAAGGGGAACCTGTGTACCAAATTTGAGAAAGATCCATGCAGTAGTTCCTGAGAAATCGTGATAACAAGGTTTCATGGGGAAATCCAAGATGGCTGCCTGGTGGCCATATTGGTTTTTCGAATCGGACCGAAAAAAGTATCTTACACAACTAGACCCTAAGGGGAACCGGTCTACCAAATTTGAGAAAGATCCATACAGTACTTCCTGAGAAATGACGATAAAGTTTCATGGGGAAATCCAAGATAGCTGCCTGGTGGCCATATTTGATTTTCGATTCCGACCGAAAAATGTATCTTGCACAACTAGACCCTAAGGGGAACCTGTGTACCAAATTTTAGAAATATCTATTCAGTATTTCCTGAGAAATTGCAATAACAAGGTTTCATAGGGAAATCCAAGATGGCTGCCTGGTGGCCATATTGGGTTTTCGAATCGGACCAAAAAGGTATCTTGCACAACCAGATCCCAAGGGGAACCTGTGTACCAAATTTGAGAAAGATCCATGCAGTAGTTCCTGAGAAATCGTGATAACAAGGTTTCATGGAGAAATCCAAGATAGCTGCCTGGTGGCCATATTTGATTTTCGATTCGGACCGAAAAATGTATCTTGCACAACTAGACCCTAAGGGGAACCTGTGTACCAAATTTGAGAAAGATCCATACAGTACTTCCTGAGAATTGACGAAAACAAAGTTTCATGGGGAAATCCAAGATGGCTGCCTGGCGGCCATATTGGATTTTCGAATCGGACCAGGAAAGGTATCTTGCACAACTAGATCCCAAGGGGAACCTGTGTACCAAATTTGAGAAAGATCCATGCATTAGTTCCTGAGAAATCGTGATAACAAGGTTTCATGGGGAAATTCAAGATGGCTGCCTGGTGGCCATATTGGTTTTTCGAATCGGACCAGAAAAAGATATCTTGCACAACCAGACCCTAAGGGAAACCCGTGTACCAAATTTGAGAAAGATCCATACAGTACTTCCTGAGAAATGACGATAAAGTTTCATGGGGAAATCCAAGATAGCTGCCTGGCGGCCATATTTGATTTTCGATTCGGACCGAAAATGTATCTTGCACAACTAGACCCTAAGGGGAACCTGTGTACCAAATTTGAGAAAGATCCATACAGTACTTCCTGAGAAATGACGAAAACAAAGTTTCATGGGGAAATCCAAGATGGCTGACTGGCGGCCATATTGGATTTTCGAATCGGACCAGGAAAGGTATCTTGCACAACTAGATCCCAAGGGGAACCTGTGTACCAAATTTGAGAAAGATCTATGCATTAGTTCCTGACAAATCGTGATAACAAGGTTTCATGGGGAAATTCAAGGTGGCTGCCTGGTGGCCATATTGGTTTTTCGAATCGGACCGAAAAAGGTATCTTGCACAACCAGACACTAAGGGGAACCCGTGTACCAAATTTGAGAAAGATCTATGCAGTATTTCCTGAGAAATCGTGATAACAAGGTTTCATGGGGAAATCCAAGATGGCTGCCTGGTGGCTATATTGGATTTTGGAATCGGACCGAAAAATGTGTCTTGCACAACTAGACCCTGAGGGGAACCTGTGTACCAAATTTGAGAAAGATCCATACAGTATTTCCTGAGAAATGATGATAAAGTTTCATAGGGAAATCCAAGATGGCTGCCTGGTGGCCATATTGGATTTTCGAATCGGACCAGAAAAGGTATCTTGCACAGCTAGAACCCAAGGGGAACCTGTGTACTAAATTTGAGAAAGATCTATGCAGTATTTCCTGAGAAATCGTGATAACAAGGTTTCATAGGGAAATCCAAGATGGCTGCCTGGTGGCCATATTGGATTTTCGAATCGGAC